>JAEQBH010008295.1:0-81972 GCA_016808115.1 Tetrastigma voinierianum | reverse complement strand
AAAAGGCTAAGGACTTGTGATCGAGGTCACTACTGTAAGGAAGGTGAGAGATCAAAATGCTCTACTGTGTCTCGCATTTTTTAAACCAACTTCGCGTAAGGTCTTAAGCATCAGAGGCCAATAATGATCCATGTCTCAAAGGTATTTTCCTCGCGAAGGTCCCGGGCTCCTAATATGGGCTGCACAGATGCCTTTCATGCACCTGGAAAGCACATAGTTAGCGTCTTCCTTTCCTACGCACGCAAGGACGGTGTAGAGAGTTCCTCAAGTATAAAGGGTCCCCCGATAAATGGTGAATCTAGCTGACCTTGTCTTGAGCTTGGAGGCCTCCTTTGGATCATTTGGCAATGTTTCGTCCACCAAGTAGTCCCAAATGGGGTCCATCCAGCTCGGCTCAGACATTACCGAGGACACTTCTTCATCGTGGACGTTCACCAAGGGTTCTGGAAGGTGCTCGACCGGTATCAATCTATCTAGATCCTCTTATGGTGTTGTTGCTAGCTTTGCCAGGGCATTTGCCCGTGCATTCTGTGCCCTTGGGACATGCCTGGCCTAAACTCGTATAAATTTTTTAAGCAGTTCTTGTACCTTTTTGAGGTAAAGGATCATTTTTTTCACCTCTGGCTTCGTAGGAGTCCTCTATCTGTTTCACCACCAATTGGGAATCACTGCAAATCTCCAGTTGATCAACTTCCATGGGAGGGGTAAGATTGGGTTCGACTATGATAGCTTCCCCGCACTCTACCATTATTGAAGGCTTGAAATCTAAATCTGAGTGTGTATTCCACGTCAATCCCGTCCGGGAGAAGAGAAAACCCACCTCAGACCGCTCTCGAATCAAGTACCATCTACGAACAACCTTTAGATGGGTAGGTCGAGCGCCAATTGAGTAGTTTCAGCAGGGCTATGCCTGGGCATTTAAGGTGAATTCTATAAATGAAATCCGCCAAACTCCGCCTCCTTTGACCGCTGTCCTTAGCTTGTATCTGATGTCGAACTCACTGAGCTTTATGGCCCATTTTATCAGTCTTCCCGAGGTTTATGGCTTGTGCAATATCTGTTTCATTAGGTGTTCTGTTGGGATTTCAATGGTGTGAGCCTGGAAATATGGTCGAAGCCTTCTAGCAGTGGTTACCAACGCTAAGATTAATTTCTCCATTTATGGATACCTTCCTCCGCCTCCCAGCTCCTACGCAAGAATGACTAGTCGCTATATTCTATCTCGCTCTCTCGATCGCATACACCGAGAAACTGAGACGGTACTTCAAATAAAGGGTAAGGAGTTCCTCTAAGGGCCTACCAAGATGGGAGGAGCCTAAGTAAGCCTTTAGTGCCGAGAACGCCTTTTCGCATTAGGCGTCCCAACGGAAAGCATTTTTCTCGTAACTCAAAAGAATGGTCTAAGACTGTAATCGATCTAGATACAAAGCTACCATGTAAGATATTCTCCCAAGAACGTCAATTTATTTGGTGTTCAAGGCGGTTACGTTCAGCACGGCTTTTATCTTATCTAGATTTGCCCTATTCCTCGGTCGCTGACTATGAAACTCCAAGAATTTTTCGATCGAGACTCCAGCGCTATTTACCGATTTACCATGTTATAATTCTTCAGACTCGAATGACTCGCCTAAGTGGGCCTAACAGTAATCTGACTTAATCATTTGTAAGAACGTCTATATCAATCACTAATACGCTTCGAACATTTTGTTCACTTGTCATATCCCCACTCCGGGAAGCAGTATCACCTGTACGTAAGTACCCCGCCTGGCCACAAATGCAGGTCTTCTTATCACTAGATCCATTCCGACCGACATCCCAGAAAGCGTCTATGAAGCTGGAGGCTTCCATGGCCACCAGAAGGTCACTATAAGGCTCTACTCCAAGGTGCAGGAAATGCCTTGTGATAAGCTTATATCGACATCGGGCCAAGTCACGCAGAGTCGCCATTTGTCAAGCCATTGGACGAGGACTACATTTGCCAACCAACAAGGTATTCTACTTCTGATAGCTCGCTTGAGGAGCTTGTTAACCTCTTCATTGATCACCTTCG
Organism: Tetrastigma voinierianum; assembly: GCA_016808115.1. Taxonomy (NCBI): domain Eukaryota; kingdom Viridiplantae; phylum Streptophyta; class Magnoliopsida; order Vitales; family Vitaceae; genus Tetrastigma; species Tetrastigma voinierianum. The sequence goes on along the minus strand of JAEQBH010008295.1, from coordinate 79,922 downwards.
CCTTCCTGGCAAAGCTCCTTCTCTGCTTACAGGGGGTTTTGAATTCAGGCCGATGTCTCGCCAGGTGTGATTATCAAATAATCCTCCCACATCCTCCTACTTCCAAGCGAATACTTTATACTTCATACAAGTAAACAAGGAGGTCCCTAACGCTCTTTTTGGGCCAACTGATCCGATGTAAGAGATGTCCAACCGGCTAATGCTTACCTGCTTCAGTTCTTCCTCTGAGGGAGTAGGTAGTCTATCTACCCATCTCATGCCGAGCTTGTCCATGTAGATGCTACCCACCGTTTTTTGCTTCATTGATGCCGAGTAGCACTCCCTATCTATGCACCGATTTCGAACCATTCCTACCCTATTCACGTAGGGAATTCGGATGACCATATGATAAAGCATAATGCCCTACTAAGATTTAGTGGAGTGGCTTGCTTAAATAAAATGTTATAGTCGACGAGGCGTCCACCAGAGAACCTCATCACAGGACTCCGCACGAGGGATCTCCCAAAGTGAGCACTAACAGATTGGACCCTGGGGGTAGCACTCTTCCCGAGAATCCTCATGCTGGCTCACCTGCTTCCTGGGCCTCCCTTCCAATGCCCATTTTATCGAAGGCCGACTAAGATGATGTCAATGAGCTTTCGTTGTCAACCGTGACCCCTGTGTACTATTTGTCACAGACGTTCTTTTTTTTATATTAGGATCGTCATATGATGTTGTGCACTTCCAAGGTCAAATCCGAAAAGTTACGTGTATACCGAGGAGCCTGATACCGCATATTTCTAATGTCTCTCCGACCGACACGTTATGCATGAGCCTTCCGGCTAAATCGGGACTCTCCCGCAAATCTCTCAAGAGATCACATGGATTTCTCCCGGCGGTTGTTGGTGCCGGAAGTTAGAGTCAATGGGACGAGGCGACGTGGGTGGCGTTTCGTCCCAACTCGAGGCCACAGTTTAATTAAGATGTCCACGCTCTGACGTATTCAATTTCTTCTCACCGGATGCAAACATCCGTTTCTGCTCCAGATCCCTGCGGAATTTACAATACTTGGTTGAGTCCCTCTTCGTTGGGTCTATCTTCATTTGAGATGACCACCTTATGAAACTTTTCGGTGACCGCGTCTCACTTAGCACGCGACACGAGGTCGTCATGCGGAATCGCCGGCGTGGATATCGCCTAATCCCCGTGTCACAGCGGGCCCAAGCGTCCTAACGCGCCTCGCCTCGAAGATCGCCGCTCTTCTCCGTCCCTTCACGGGACTCATCCATGTCTCCCTCATCTCCCGGGCTTCGTCACTTTTCTCGCCCTCGCTTTCTCCCCATAAGAGCTTTCCGCTGTGGCTAAGGGCCTTCGCCGTTGATGTATTTCCGCTTTGGCGCACTCGGCATGCTTGTTCCCAGGGTTTTTGAGATGGAAACATCGTGTCTTTTGACTATACACCCAAATTTTATGGATAAAAACTATGGTGGAAAACTTCTCATCCGGGATGTCTACCCTTAACCGACTCTCAAGGCTAAACCTCCGATCGAGGACCTTAGGTCTCTCCCGTGGGCCTCGCTTCATGGTCAACAAGTGATGTACCGCCCCACGTCCGAGCATCGATGAAGTAGGAGACCTAACACGATGGGCGCCGGCTACGATCACTCATGTGGTCTCACTGAACCAGCCAAAGTCGAGCCTTTGAGCGTGATGCATGGCAAGGCTCTTCTCATCTAACAGTCCGTATCCGCAGTCTACTTGATTCAGAGTATTGAGGTGATCTACAGGATCTTTCATTCTATCGAACATTTCGATCTGAGGCATTCTGAACTTTGCTGGGAGAAAGAAGTGTAGTACTCCGGCCATGAACGAGGATTCGATTTGTTGCACCAAGGCATCCATTTGACCGGGAGCTCGCCCTTCACGCTTCCCTTCACGTGGTCGAGCCTATCGATGTCCCGAAAGCGCCGGTCCCACAACCGCCCCCATTCGCCGAGCAAATGATGGTTCATTGCCTCATGTTCCCATCGGAACTCTCACGCGGCCCTCTCTGTAGTTTATAAGGACCGCTCCTTAGCTTGCCAGTTTCTCCTTCTCCGTCAACATCCCGAGAGCCGTCACAGGCTGCCTTTTCTTCCTACAGCCGCCAGATTGTCCTCGTGAGTTCCTCTAAGTCTTCAAGAAACGCCGTTAGTGAGGACGGAGTCACCCCACCCGCATTAGCTCCTGCAGAGCTCGAGCCAGCGGCTCGCCATTCCAGTTGTCCATCGTCTGGCGTCCGCGGCAAGAAGGCGTGACTTTCATGTTTCCCGTCGACACCATCGGCCACCGGTAATTTAGTTTTATTTGCAGAACAATCGCTCCACGCATTCGCGCTAAACCGATGGTGCTTTCTACCGACATTCGGGCCGGATCTTCTTAGTCGTCGCAGTTTGTTGGCCGAAGTCGCTATACAACTTGCAACCTCGCGACCTAAAGGATGGTTCACCAAAGGCACTCACGGCTCTCCAATGCCTAAGTCAGCTTCTTTCTTATTGAAAGGAAAGAATTCAACTCTCAATAGCGTTATGATTATGCATCTTGTGGTCGAATGGGTCGATATTTATAGGAGAAATCAGGGTTACTTTGTTACGCTGATACCTGCATCTCCCTCCATCAAGTGAGTGAGTTTCCTTTCCTCCTCTTATTTCGACCGACCGTTAGCGGGATAATGGAGAGTCGTGATCATGTAAGATTCTTTCTTCCAATCCACGGGCGATCGAGACTCGGGCGTTTCCTTTTCATGAGTTTCTAGGCCGCTTATCGCTTAATTACTTGGCAAGGTGGTTTCAAATCTGCCTGCACTGTACTCACGTAGATCTCACTATGGGCCAAGCTTCGTCGGGTCTCGTAGCCCTAACTCCCTCTATAAGTGTGGAGGTCTCAAGTCATACTGAAGGCTATCAAGGCTTCAGTTCACGCTCCGCCTATGCACATATTGTTTTCTTACCCAATCAAATTTTTATATATTTTATCCTATTATATAAAATAACTAAATAAAATAATTGTTTTTATAAGAATGATAATAATAAATTATTTATCATAATCAATTTATCATTTTAAATTTTTGTACATATTTTATCACAATAATAAGGTTGATACGACTAAAAGACCTTTTGAAAACTAAATTTTGAAAATCTAATCCTTTATTAATATTTTATCTCACTTAACAAAATACCCTCATTATTTTCTTATAAAAATAACTATTTCTTTTCAAAGATATATGTAATTACATGAAATAAAAAATGACATTTTTGTCAATTACAAGTAATTCTTAAAGAAAAAAAACATAGAAATTGTTAGCTTTCTAAATTTTGAGTTATTTCAGTCTTTAACCAAATATTTATATTATTTAAAAAAAACAAATATTATAATAATAAAATTATATCATCATTACACAAATAAGTATTTACCTAAATAATATTTTTAATATATTCAAGATGTTATTTCAATCAAACAACTTAATACTTAATATTAAAAAACAAGCTACGAATATTTTATAATATTAAGCTATTGACACTCTAACTAAATAAAATTTCTATTCAATGTTAAGTAAAAACAAATGCCTTCTAAAACTGTTCTCAAAATAAAATAGGAACCAAACCTATTTTGGAAGTTCAGTTTTCAAAAACATCTTTTAATCAAGCCACCCTTCAAAATCCCCCACTAAAAGGAAATAATATTTACTTCCATTTCTTAAGATTCCTATAAATAAATTATTAGGGAAACAAGATTGAAGAATTTATAACCAAATAAATACTTGTTTCAAAAAGAAAAAAAAAACCCAAATAAATACTTTATAATTTGAAGCACACGGCCTGCCATATTTTTCCTCTTTTGTTCTTTGACTCTCTCTCTATATAGGTAGAATCTACCATCAGCAACCACAGTCGAAAAAAATGGCTGCCCTATGGATTGCACTGGTTGTGTTCAGCATGATCGGCGGCGGAGCAGCGGCGGGGGAAGTAGGCGTTTGCTACGGCCTTAAGGGCGACAACCTCCCGCCGCCGCCGTGCAGCAGCCCTTCGCAGGCGGCATCCAAAACATCCGGCTCTTCAATCCCGAACCTCCGTTCGACGCCTCGCCGGCACCGGCATTTCCATCATGCTGGGAGTTCTGAACGCCGACATTCTGGTCATCGCGTCAAGCCAAGCTGCCGCCCAGCAGTGGTTTGACGCCAACGTGGCGCCGTATCTGAACAGTCAACTTCTCCTACATCACCGTCGGCAACGAGGTCATCCCCGGCGGCGACGGCACCACCATCGCCGGCGCAATGCAGAACCTCTACTCTGTCCTGACCGCGAACAACCTGCCCATAAAAGTCAGCACAGTCCTGCCGATCTCCGTCCTAGGCACCTCCTATCCGCCGTCCGCGGGGCAGTTCACGGCGGAGCTCGACGGAGTGATGAGGGCGATTCTGGCGGTTTTAGCACAGATACAATCGCCATTGATGATCAATATTTATCCTTATTTCGCATACGCATCAGACCCGATAAACATCCGGTCAGATTATGCTTTATTTACAGCCACCGGGACGGTAGTTCAGGACGGCCAAAGGTCGCATTCGAACCTGTTTGATGCGATGGTGGATGCTTTCATCGGCAATGGAGAAAGCCGGCGGCGACAAGGTGGGCGTGGTGGAGACGGAGACCGGCTGGCCGTCGCTTGGGAATGAGAATTTAACGTCGCCGGAAATTGCAGGGATTTACAACAGGAATTTATTGGATCATATCAAGGCAAATGGGACACCAAAGAGGCCGACTGCTACGATAGATGGGTATTTTTTTGCTTTGTTCAATGAGAATCAAAAGCCTGGTCTCTCTTTTATTGAGCAAAATTGTGACCGTTTTATCCTGATATGACCCCGGTTTATCCTGTGTGTTTGAGCCGGCTCCGGCCCTGGCCCCAGCCCCGGCCACCGGCTCGCCTGGCTTAAATTTTTTATAAAATTAACACAGTATTTATTTAAATTTATAAAATATTTAAGACCTTTTGATTAGGTTATTATTGACTTTTTTATTACAACTAAGTACTTTGGTATAATATACTGAATTATACCATTGCCCCCCTTCCCTTCTTGCATGTTCTATCTTCTTAAACTTTGAAGCTCCCCCATGTTCTGACTTTTTAAAGGAGCTAGACATAGAGGTGAGTTATTATTGACTTATTTGAACAATATGATAGTTTTGCCAAAATTCATTTTTTTTTTACAACTAATTAGTTTTGTTATAATGTAGAGTTCGAACTTCCTCTCACGAGGAAATTAGATATCAAAATGGGAGATTTGTTACAAAATGATCTTTTCAAAAAAAATAAATCTCAAAATAATATATGTTTCAATATAATGTTCAAATCCAAAAATACAAAATTTGACCCGACACGTGAATACACACGTTCAACACGGTTCATGCCTCAGCCAGAAAGATAATCGTGTTTGGGTCATATTCGTGTTGACCCATCTAACACTTTTAATAAATGGGTCATATTCGTGTTTGATCTACCTAACACGAATTTGACTCGATTTGACCCTATTAATTATTATATTAATCAATTAACCTATTTAATAAGTTATTTGCGTTAAATATGGATTATTAATTATAATTTCTATTAATTTAAATAATAAAATTAATAAACATATTAAATTTAATAGGTTATTTGTATTAAATATGTATGGATGATTAATTATAATTCTTATTATTTTAAATGGATTGGGTTTGGGTTAGTGAACGCTTGCGACATTTATTATTCGCTTGCTCGTGCTACGAACGCCGACACGTATCCGTATATTGACACGACACGAACACGTACGACCCATTAACACGAATTGTCACCCCTACTTCAAACAAGGATAATTAGTATTTGGATTTTACGGATATATGAGAGATATATGGGTTAATATTTTTACATAAATGTCCATAAAACACAAATTATATAAAATTCATGAAAATACTATAAAAAAGTTTAAATTTTTTTATTTTTCAAAAACCACTTTAAAATTTATGAGATAATATCATAATACTTATCTTCTAAAAATTATCATTGCATGAAAATAATTATTAAATTCTAAATATAAATTATTATTATAATTACGTTTTATTTAAAAAAATCAGATAATGTTATCTTCAAAAATTATCATTCAATAAAAATAATTGTGATATTAAAAATTAAAATATATATTATTGGAATTTATCCATGAAAAATAAATTATTGTTTTTTTTAAAGCTAATCACTTTTTAATAAAATGTAGTAAAATAAATAAATTATTGTTACATTTTATTATCATTAATTTATAATAAAAATATATATTATTATTTTATATTTTATATTATCAATTAATAGTAATTTATAAAATATTATAAATTCATTAATTATTTATTTTTAATATATATTACTTTTTGAAAATTTTAAACAGTGAATATGAAAAAAATAAAACCATGTGATGGTTATTCTTGAAAATAAGATTAACATAAAAAAAGTGAAAGATGATTTATCTATATATATATATATATATATATAGATAGATAGATAGATAGATAGATAGATATGCAAATGTGGCAATGTGGCTTGTTTTCCATAAACATTGTCCAATCTAAGCCTCCATCAATTTTTACCATATTTTGATAAAAATATTTTTATTGTTTTCTTATAAATTTAAAATTTTAAGACATATATAAATACCTAAAAGTATAGAGAGTATTTATGTCTATAATAAGTTAATTTTCAAGAACTTGCAAATTTTGGATTATTTGATGTATTTTTAACCCAATATTTCTTTATTTAAAATCATTCACACGGTTTCTCATAAAAGTATATGGGAATTCTTTTTTTTTTTACATGTATTCACTTGCATAATTGCATATTGCATCATAATACTCTATTTTGAATTCAATCTTGTTTTCTTGCCTATTTCACTCATTTATCACTTAAGTCATGTTTCGAGGGCAAAAAAAATATGGTAGATACGGTGCCTATATATGCTATGTCGTGGAATGGGTCACATTTAACACTGTGATCAAGATGGTGGGCTCCAATCAAAGAAAGATGTGGCGGTTATAATAATGAACGAAAAAACTGATTGATCGATTGGATTAGTCCGATATATTGATCTAGTTCAGTTTTCAAAACATTGGTAACAATTGATTTGCAAATGGTGTATATAAAAAATAGATGTTTATGGTCCAGAGTTTTTGCTTAGGAAAAATGGGAGCTTTGTCCAAAAATAAATTTTCTTTTAAAAAAAAATTCTCAAAATAATACATGTTTTAAATATTGCACAAATCCATCGTGATCCTTGCCGTATACAGGGATCGGTCACAATCATATGACGATGTCGTCTCAACCGTCCACAATCTGCTCATCTCGTCACTCTCGTATTTTAACTTAAACTTAAAAATCATAGTCACCAACTATGATTTGAATTATTTAAAAAATTTTAACACCGTGGTCACATGGGTGATTTTTAAAACTTTTAATAACATATGCAAGTAAAAACAACTATGATTTTAATTATTAAAAAATAAAATAAAATTGTTGTCACATGTGGATGATTTCCCAAAATCCTAATAACATATGCAAGTTATTAAAACTAACTACGTTTTTAGGTTTAAAGTTAGCACCGTAGTTACCAAGAATAGTTTTAACTTTAATTCTCAAATCATAGCCATCATTGTGACGATCCACTAGTTTAAACATTATTTTGAAATATGTATTACTTTAAGAATTAAAATAAATAAAACATTTTGGGGACTGACATCACTGGAAAATGGAATTCTTTCATAATCAATAATCCTTGCATTCTGAAAAGATAAAGAAAAGGAAAGAAAATGAAATTTTGAAAACTACTTTTTATCAAAAATTTTATAAGCAAATAAATTTCTATATTTTTCATCATTGAACCATAGTTTCCAAATTTAATGGATGCTTTAAATAATTTAGAATAGAAATGGTAATATTGACAAAAGATTAAATAAATAAATATTTTCCCTTTATATCACAAAATTCCTGAAAAAATCATTGGGAGACAACAAGGTTGAAGTATTGAACTCCAAATATACATAGATAAGACCGTCTCTAATCATAATTCTCCATTTTTATCTCAAAATTGCATCTTCTTTATATGTTTGAAGACTACAAAACCCACTTTTTCCACTTCCAATTCTAATCAACAATCTCCATATTCATCTTCAAGCCATTATCCACATCCCTAAATATTATTTAAAATGGGAGAAAATAAAAAATGGATTAATAATGCTAATAAGGCCTAGATCAAATGATTAAAAGCTCATATGGGTATAGAAAGGGAATGAGTTTAGGGTTTGAATACATGTTAAAAATGGGAGAAAATAAAAAAAATGGATGAATAATGCTTAATAATACCTAAATCAAATGGTTGAGAGTTCATACAAGCAAGGCAGGCATAGAAGGGGGAAATGAGTTTAGGGTTTAGTACATATTATTAAAAATTAGAGAAATAAAAAATAGATGAATAGTGCTAATAAGACCCTTCGGGATCAAATAGTTATTAGGAGCTCATACGGGCATATACAAAGGGAATGGGTTTAGGGTTTAAGTACCGCTAAGAACAAATTTGTAAGGAAGAGAATAGATAGAATGGTTTAATGCAAAATAATTGGATGTAAATAAAAGATGATTAGATGTCAGAAAAAATATGAAATACAAACATCCAAACAGTGAATCTCATTATATGTGAAATGTATTATTCACGTCGAGATGATGTGAAGAATAGTCTTACTATTCATCATTTTTTGGTTAAAATTACCATAATCTCTGCAAGTGAAGAATATGGTAAAATCCATGTAAATTATAAAAATGGGTTTTGTGATTTATACTGATCAGAGTTGACAGAGATGAATCCCTGTGGATTTCATCTGTCTAGCATCATAATCTGCTGCTGTAGTACTAGCAAGGCAGCAGATATAGGTGTCTGCTATGGCCTTAACGGAATGAAACCTCCCACCACCGGAAGAGGTGGTGGCGCCTTGGCCAAACAGCACGGAATAAAAAACACATGAGGCTCTTCAACCCTGACCCTTCAGTTCTTCAAGCTCTTAGAGGCTCCGGCATGGCCGTCATCGTCGGCGTCCCTAACGAAGACATACCCACCCTTGCATCAACCCAGGCCGGCGCTCAGCAATGGTTCGAAGCCAATCTGGCGCCGTATCTCAACGACGTCAACTTTTCCTTCATCGCCGTCGGCAACGAGGTGGTGCCGGAAGGCGACGGAACCGCCATCGCGGCCGCCATGCAGAACATGCAGACGGTTCTGAAAACCAGAAACCTCGCCGGCCGCGTCAAGGTCAGCACCGCCATGCCGCTGACAGTATTGGGAACATCGTACCGCCGTCGGCAGGGCAGTTTACGGCGGCGGTCGACGGCGTGATGAGGGCGGTTCTGCGGTTTTGGCCAGGAGGGCGCGCCCTCTGATGATTAACGTCTATCCTTACTTACGGATACGTCGAGATCCGGCGAATGTGGAGTTAGGATTATGCGATTTTCAGATCGAATCGACGGCGGTGAGAGACGGCGGGCTGGAATATTCGAACATGTTTGATGCGATGGTGGACGCGTTTTACTCTGCGATGGAGAAGGCCGACGGGAGTGCCGTCGGCGTGGCGGTGACGGAGAGTGGTGGTCAGTCGGCCGGGAAAGGAACCTTACCACCGTGGAGACGTGCAGGACTTATAATAGGAATTTGGTGGCACGGCTTAAGAGAAATACTGGAACAATCTAAGAGGCCCAATGCTAAGATCGATGGGTATATTTTGCAATGTTTAATGAGAATCTAAAGCCTGGGGATACATTGAGCAGAATTAGCTCTTTATCCGAATAAGGTGAACCTGTTTATCCTGTGTTTTGATGGGTTATCTGAATTTTAATAAAATTAAGAGTATTCACTTAATGATTTTATAAACACATCACGCACGAATAACATGACGAAACACATAATAAAAAAAGCAAAAGTTGATAATAAAAATATAAAATACCCAAGATTCTATATACGTAAATTCTATTAATGAACACGATTCGATCTAAAACGTTATCTAGATTATGTATCTATAATATATTAACGAACACGATTGATCTGAAAAGCACTTTCGATCAAACTCATCATTTGAACTCACGCGAAAACTCACGCACCCTTCGCGACGTTTCGACGAAAAAAACACACGCCACAAGTCATCAATAAACACGTACACAAGTCGATAACAAAACACGAAAAAAATGAAAAGACAAACTCGTATCAATGTTATTAAACCACTTTATCAAAAGAAAACCCATATATATAGGTAAGAAAACGATATAATTGGTGATTTCAGACAATTAATAACAAAAAGATCACTCCTTTTTAATAAACAAGAGCTTGAAAAAGATAACAGAGGGGCGGCTAGAGTTTCTTCCTTAGGATTGAAGAACTCTTATTTTTTAGTATTTATGTAATGATAATAAATAAATAAATTTATCTTATCAATAAATATTTATGGGTTCCAACTTGCAAATGAAAGTTTTTTTACTTTTTTTTCTTTTTTAACATTTATTCACTTTGTATTAAAAATGTCATAATATTCTTGCCATGAAGACCCCGAGCAATATCTCATTGGCTTTTTACTTGTCTAAAAGATATTTGATTCATAATTTATCTGGCATGTTGACAAGCAACTTGATGATAAAAAGCTGATTTATAACGTCGAAGAGATGATTTATCTTTTTTAGTTATTTGATATTGTTTATTAAAAATGATTTTTTTTTACCAGCAGAATCGACCGGTCATCAGAGATATCACCCAAATCGAGCCCAACCTAGTTCGAAGTGCGCCAAGTCCATTATAATCAGCCTACTTAAATGGTCAAACGACATTTCGAATTTTCAATTTGTTGGGAGCCACAATTTCATAATAAGAAGACTTTGTCTCAAAAGCAAGTAGAGGAAACTTTTTTTTCAACTCAAGTCATGACATGATAGAACATAAGCGCTATCGTTAGTGATAAACGACTCGAGAACAAGTTGTTAATGATAAATCACTTGGAAGAACAAACTATAATGGGCACGTGACCGTTGATCGAGAATGTGGGCTGGAGCAATGGTCGTAATGCCTATATAAAGGAAGACTTAACATCGAGAAAATGACCGACAAATCAATCATCAACCAAGACTAAAAACAAGAAGATTTTCAAAGATTTTCTTAAATAATTACAAGTTCAATAAGAGTCTTTTCATATTCCTAGCGTAGTTTTAAATATTCTTTCAAAGTATTTTATTACTTTAAAGCTTTGTTGCTTCAAATTTTCATTTTCAGTTTATTCTACAATAAAATTTGTTTTCTTTCAATCTAGTTCATACAGTTTTTTGTCTCTCAGCTTTAAATACAGTCCAATTTTCAAAGCATTTTCCATTAAGATTATAGGGAATCAATTTTTCGCTTGAGCAAAAGGTAGATTTCGGCATAGTTTCAATTTGGAAATACTATAATTTCCTAGCATGCCCTCGTATTAATCAATTCTAGTGTTTTTGTATGTTTTAGACCAAAATTCAACCGAAACATATTTTTGGCACGCCCGATGGGACATGTCTTCAGGATCATTGATACATTTTTTTTTTGTTTCAGATGTCCACTATGCATATTCCACTGTGGGACACGCTTTTTGCTGAAGAATGCCACCAAAATTGAGGAGTAAGACAACCTGTGAGAGTCTTTGACTCGCAGATCTACTGTCAGAGAATCAAAGACATGAAGGAAGATTCTGCACTGTGGAACAAGATAGAGAACCTAGTGACTCTTAAGTATGACTACCATTATGGAAGAAATGAAGTACTTTTGAGAGAAAGGGCAATCAAGCCAAGAAGTTACTTCTAAGCCTAAAAGGCAATTTTCTAACGAACTCGAAGGCAAGCATTATGAGAACTGGTGGGGAGTCAGAATTTCACCGCCACCTATGCAAAAGTGAGGTTAGATACCTTCCTCCCATAGGAGATAGGGTGGCACTGAGAACGTATAAGGAAAGACCTAATGCAAAGAAACCACTACCGTGAGGATATTTGCTGCACTCAATCCAATTACAATAACCCGAGTATATGAATGAGGCTTTCTTTCAAATGGAGGCTCGGGGGCATCATGCACCAATTAGAGTAAATGGAAACTGGGGACAACAAGTTCCTCAGCTTCCTTAATAAGTTCCTCATGTTCTTCAACAAGTTCCTCAAGTTCTTCAGCAGGTTCAATAAGTTCCTCAGGTTCCTCAACAAGTTCCTTAAGTTCTTCAACAAGTTCCTGTGTTCCTTAACAAATAAGCTTGTGCAACCAACCATAGCATCTATATTTGTGGGCAATCAGAGGCGATACAGAGTTATATCAAGCAAGCCTCGTGCAAATCTACCGTCGTTCCACACAAACTTTATCTAGAGATGATAGATAAAACTCCTACCCAAGGGGGTATAGATCCTCGATTCTCCTTATTCTCTTAAAGAAGATGGTTAACCCACCTGAGCGATATTGCTAGATTCATTGTGCAATGGGGAGTTGGCTAACTATGAGAATTTATATCATTTCAAGCTTAGACTGTTTCCTAACTCATTGACAGGGGCAACCTTCACTTGGTATACAACATTACCAAGGAACTCCATACAAAGTTAGCAGGAGATGGAAAGGAAGTTCCACACTCAGTTCTTCAAGGTTGAGCTTGAAGTGTGCATTGAAGAAATGTCTAGAGTGACTCAAAGAAATGGGGAGCCCGCTGATTTGTTCATCTCCCAGTTCAAGAAGATGAGAAACATGTGCAAGATCCATCTTCCAAAGACAGAGTACGTGAAAATGGCTCAAAAAGGTCTAGACATTGAGTTGAGGAAAAAATTCCAAGGTATGGAATTTAGAGATTTTTATGAACTTGTAGCTAAGGTGACAAAGTATGAAAAGCTGCTCAAGGAAGAAAGCTACCAAAGGAAAAAGTCTATGGGAACTTATTGTCAACAAGTGAACCAGGAGGTGGCAATGGAAGATCTATCTACTACTGGGACATTCACCTGTCATTTGTTAGTAGAAAAGGCACTTGATGTGTGGAAAAAGACACAAATTAAGCTGGTACAATGTGTTCAATACACTTTTAAAGTAGGAAAACAGAGGGAAATACTTGATTTCCCGATGAAAGAAAAATTCATTACCTTCCTTAAAGACCATTGGATCCCCAACAAAGATGAACAAAAAGGAAAGACTTATTGTAAGTACCATAATTCATGGAACCATACTACTAATGCATGTTGGGGTTTCAGAAATGTCATACAAGACATGATCAACAAACGGATATTCAAGTTCCCTGATAAAAAGGAGGCTATGGCAATCAACGAGGATCCTTTCCCACTAGTGGCCTCAATCAACATTGCCAGCTTTGACCTAAGAGCATTGATAGAATCCAAGAAGGTAGGAAAACTCTCTCCAAGAAAAGTATGGGTCCCTAAATATTGGTTGGTTCGTGTTGATAGGTTGAAAATGAATGGGTCACATTTTGTACGTATCCTCTATGAGGGAGAAATTAAGGAAGGATACTAAAGGAATAAGAGTAGCATAAACTGACTTTCTAAGGAAATGAGACTTTCCTAAAAGGTAAGACGAATTCCCTAAAAGAAAAATTCATTCTTCCTAGAGAAAAAGGTTATAGAAAAGCCCACTCCTCCATGGGGTAGGTTCATTTCTCCAAGGGAGAATGATGCAGGCAGATTTAGAGAATGTTCTTAAAGAAAAAGAGCTTTTTCCCCAAGGGGTAAGTTGATGAGTCTTAAACTCATCTATTTTTAATCCATTTTTCTGGATTATTTTTAGTATATTCAGATCTATTTTAATGTCAAATTATGAATTATTCACCAACTTTGTGTTTTGCAGGTTTTAATCCAAAAAGGAGAAAATTTAATAAGAGGCAAGAGAAAATAGCATCAGTAGCAGCCTTCGTCGCGACAGAGTTTTGTGTGTCGCGACAAACGTCCACGCAAATGGCTAAGGAAATATGTCACGACAATATTTCCTATGTCGCAACATAAAGGACTAATTATAGAAGAGAAGCTATGTCACGACAAAAGACAGCGTGTCGCAACAGAAAATGGAAGAATGTAACAAGTCAGCTGAGACAAAAAAAAAAAAAGTTAATGTTGCAACAAGGTTTGTCACCAGATGTCAACACTGTGAAGAATCACAGAACATAGAAGCCCTCACGTGAACAAAGGAAACAGAAGAAAGCAAAAATTATGTCGCAACAAGGTATCTTCAATGCGACAAGAAATCAAAAGCAATACAGAAGAATACTAATGATAGATCACTTTATTTTAAGATATAGTGAAAATATAGCGCGTAATCTATAAGCCAGGATGTAATCTTCTTTTCCACGTGACACCGACATTTCCAGAACATGGAAAAGCTTGTTGAGACAAAAGAGCTTTAGAGAAAGACTCTATCGACAAGGTAATGAATGCTGATTAATCGAAATAAGAAGTATTTGTCCTGACAAGGTAAACAAGGTCGTGACATGTGAAGCTTACTTCGTGAACCGACTTGGTTGAAACAAAAGAATTCAATGTTGCGACATACTTCAAGCTGAAGAAAGGTTTCGATGTCACACACGGATTTTGGCGTCGCGACACAAAATAAGTCAACACGTATAGAAGCAAGGTCGCGACAGACTTTTCTATGTCGCGACAATGATTCCCACACAAGGAAGAGAGGTCTTATCGCGACATGAAAATCAATGCGACAAAAACATCTACAACACTAAGAGATCTGGCGTTGCAACATCGAAATGAAGCCGCAAATAAGAAACGGGGTTCAAGAGTTTACAAGACTATGTTGCGGCTGCACTCCCGGGTCATGACGTAAATGCGACAATACGTAAAACATTGTTGCAACAAAAACCAACAAAAATGCTGTCGCGACAAAAAAATTGGGTCTCGACATCAATTTGAAGAAGCTACACAGAAATAATGTCGCGACACAATTGTTAATGTCGCAACATAACTATTCCAGTAATCAAACAAGATCTGTCACGAAAGAATGGAAATGCTAAAGAAAAGAATTCTGTCACAACCAAGGAAACTTTATCGCGACTCAATCCAAGAAGGATGCACAGGAGCAAGTCGTGGACTGACATCGTGATGCCGTAACAGACTTGCGATAGAGAATTAAAACTCAGTCACAACAACACTTTCAGGTTGCGACAAAGAATGCAATATGGGCCAGAATTTTGGGGATCCACAAGGCAGCCTCGAATTTAGGGCCCAAACTTTTAGGGCTTTATAAATAGAAACAATTTGAGAAAGCGAGATAGTCGATTTCTAAAAAACCGAGCATTTTGGGGGAGTCGAGGACTCTTTTGTATTATATTTTCTTTTTATTTTCTTTTTCTTCGTAGATTATTTAGCATAGAATTTTAATTTGTTTCATCGACTTGAAACAAAGGAATTGTTCAAAAGTTTGTAGTTGAGCCCTCTATTGCTGAAAACACCACTACCGCTTGGAAACTAATGAAATCTAGATAAAAGATGGAATTCATTTTTCGCTGATTACAAGCATCGAAATTTCCCCGACGTATTTCGTTCATCAGATTCAGCTGAGAAATACAACTTCCGCTGGGAAAGATCTGATGTTAGTTATGGTCTTTCTTGCACAATTAGAAAGAGATTTCTTGGATTGAGAATTTTGAGTTTATTTGAATGGTGTTGTTCATGAAGTGAATTATTCCCAATATTAGTAACTTATACTCATTTAAGGACCGGTCCGTTCGATTTTCTAGGAGGCCCTCTCGAGCGCATTACGCAGATGGAGATTCCCGAGAGCATGGATACGCTTACTTGGGGTATGTTAGACTAATATCAAGAATTAATGAGCTCGAAGATTACTTAGATAAATCATACCCTACTCATGGTTTGAGAATTAATTTGATCTATCAATTTAATCAATTAGATTTCCTCGTCCGAGGAATGATCTTGATCTTGTGTTAGCTTAGATCTAATAAAGGAAAGGGAGAACTTAAGATCTCATGACATCATTCATTTTGTAGAAATTTGGCAATGGCCCCGTCTCGGGTGCAAGAAACTGCAACTATGCAAATCGTACAGTGATTTAAAAGAAAAAATACCCGTATCTTATAAAGAAATTTTGATTAACAAGAATCGTTAGATACATGTTTCAGAAATGAACGTGACTTTCAATCGTTGAAATGTATGGTTAAGGAGAAATTCAAAGTATACTACCTACCTCCGACAATTTCGTATTTCTCCACCATGATATATTAGAATTAGATTATGTCAGGGAATTGGATAATTTCTAATAAAGAGGAAATCCCAGTTGTCTACTTCCCCGCAATAATCCCGTTTCACCCAGCTTTATGTTAAGGATTAAAATTTTTTTATTATAGATGGCAAATTTAGATAGTAGAATTCTTTAGTTGTAATAATAAAATTTTATGAAATTGGAGTTCAAATAAAGGTGGAACTCGAGTAGTCAGTAGTTGAACTTCTAATTCTTTATCTCTATGGGAACGATATCCGGACTTATAGGCCCACTTTTATTACTTGTACAACCTGTGCACTCGCAACATTAAGACCAAACTCAATCTTTAAGAAAGTCATTGACAAATCCATTTCTATTATGAGAACACATGTTCTACTGTCTAATGAAGCCTGTGCCTTTATTGGGGATTAGCATATAGTCCTTTAGTAATAGTAGCATAAATTTGTATCTATACAGTTTTGGTCAATCAAGCTTTTGGCATCGTTGCCGAGGATCAAAGGAATTTAAAAATTAATATTCTGACAAAATAAAGAAATACTAATTTGGACATTTTTCTTTGCTTTACAAAATAATTCCCATAAAATAGCAAAAACGCTTTAACAAGTAGTGGCTGAATAGTTACCGATATTTTTTTGAGCCTAAATAGATATATATTCTTTTATCACTCGGCTCCATTTGATCTCAAGTGTGTTTTTACTCAAAGAATTTAAATGCATAGAAGACTGTGCATATGTTGCCTCTAGATAATCGAAATTAGGAAAACCATATAGAATCCGAGAAGAATCACCAAGGCAGATAGGACTTACCCGATCCATGGTCGGCGCGACTCGCTTTTAAATGGAGAAATGTGGGTTGATTTTCGAATTTTAGAAAATCCGTCCCATAGGAGGAATGCTTTTGGAGTCACCACTTACTTTGCTTGTTATTTTTATAAAGTGGGAAACCAAGTAAGAACAAAAACCCCAATGACCTAAAGATGGAAAAGCCGGCTCATGGAAACTAGATTTCCGGGGTCCTGGGATCGACACTATCTGGGAAGGTACCATAAGCAGGTAGCACTCCTCTAGGTCCCACCGGTCTCTACTACTAGTGAATCGGGTACGTGGGAGCATACGTCACACAAGATAGCTTTTGTGCCAAACATACAACTTGGATCAGACCAACCTAATTGGTATCTAACATGCTTAAGAACACTCAACCAGCAAATGGCGCTACACTGGTCCTCAGCCAAGCGCCGCAAGGGAAAGTTAGCCTCCATTACTTTTTGAAAAATAATAATCTCTCAAAATTAGATATCATGCCAGAATGTGAGAAACCATACATGGCATCTCAACCACTCATTGATGCTACCACTCTCAGGCAACCATATCTATTCATTCGAAGAAACGAGCTCAACAAAACACTAGATTATCAAGTGCTTAACTAATCACCCTTGAACCTCAAGATAGATCCCCGATTCAAGAATCCAAAATCGAATCCACATTAACCTGGACTAAATCCCATTTCAGACCCTAAACATAGCCTACACCGATTCGCCAGCGAATGGGCCTAATTCACAAAGGTCACGGCTTCAATTGAACCTAAATCTGACGACTTACAAAAACCCGAAAAACTGGCCGATCCAGCCTCCCCAACCGGTCGATCCGCTGAGAACAATTCTTGAAATTTTTTTAACACTCACGTAAGGAAACCAAAATAAAAATACCATGTACACCCGGCCACGTAATGACTAAGAACCGACACAAACAAAACAAAGTACCCAAACTTCCATTCCAGAAAACTGAACCCAATGAATTGGCTGACCCGATTTCCCAACCAGTCCAGCCGGTTGAGAGAGACTCTCAAAATTTTTCAAAACCTTCATCCGGAGTCGAACTAAAAACAAATCAAGTGAAAACCAACTCCGAATGATCAGAACCGACATAACGGCGCCAAGACCCAACCGGTCGTTTTAGCAAATCGACTTAGTGAACCGATGATCCGTTTCAACTAGTCTATCCGGCCGAGAGGCTCTCAAATGAAACAATCCTTCCTCAAAGAGTCGAATCCAAAAAATAAATCAAGTAGAAAACCAACTTCGAATGATTGAGAACCGACACAAACGGCGCCAAGACCCAAATCGTTGTTCCAAAGAACCGTAATTATCGAACCGGCCGATTTGTTTCCAACCACCCAGCTCGATCAGAGAGGCTCTCTCAAAATTTTTTAGAACCTTGTCAAGAATCCAAAAAAAGAAACAGAGTACAAATCCAACTCTGAATGACTGAGAATCGACACCAACGACACCAAAGACCCAAACTGCTGTTCCAAAGAAATCAATTAAGAATGATGACCGTTTCAACCAAATAGTTTACGAGAGAGGCTCTAAAATTTTTCAGAACCTTCCTCAAAGAGTCAGAATCTGTAAAACAAACGGAGGTCAAATATGACTAATGATCGAGAACCAACACAAACAAGGCTAAAGACCCAAACTCCATATTATTCCAAAGAAACTAAATTATGAACCTACGATCCGGTTTCCCAACTAGTTCAAACCCGACGAGAGGCTCTCAAAATTTGTCAACACCTTCCTAAAAGAGTCAGGAATCCAAAAAAACAAACGGAGTACAAATCCGACTCCGAATTACTGAGAACCAACACAAATGGTGCCTAGTGACCTAACACGAGTCCACAAACAACAAAGGCAAAGAAAAGCATAAAAGAAATGGGAGAAGCATATAAATGTCGCATCTGCAAGATTCACACTATTCCCTTCTTTATTCTTTCTTCTCGCTTCTAAAACTGTGCATTCACTCCTTCAAATCCGTCTAACTTCTTTAAAACCAAAGAGACCACGCTCCCGATTTAGATAAAACTCTCATTTCCTCCTTTTCTCCCTTTCCCTCTTTCTTCCCTCCCTTCCCCGATCACCTCTCCACGTTTTTTCTTCTATTCGTCACACCCCGATTCCCTATCCAATCTGACAAGGATCCTAACCGAAGTTCCCGGTGCGAGACTCAGGATCGACTCTTACCCGATTTTTTAAAGCCGACCGTACTGCGGGGTATGGCCTACATCTATAAATGCATCCAAATATCATATACATATTAAAGAGCTACCACCGAGTGGTGTCCATCAAAAATTCCGCATATAATCGGAAGTCCCATTTACAAATACAAAACTATACGACATTTACAAATCGCAGCACTGGAACCCATATGAACCCTCACAAGTGTGTCGCCCGTACCGTGACGCTAAGCTTCGCATGTCTTCTCGCACCTACACGACAAAACCCGCTGCTTTACGCTAAAGGGGGGAAACATTTCAAATGTAAAACATAAATACGTATAACAAAGAATGTACGTAATTATTCAGCATTCACACAATGAACTTATACAATTACTTAGGCTTATACGTACTTATGTCATCTGCACTTATACTTATCAAGATTCTCGATCTTATACTTACTCAGGAATTACACTTTACGGCAAGTAATTTTATCCTTATTCGATCTATACTCATAGCACTTATTCTTATCCCGGTCTTATACTTATAAATCGATCTTATAATTTATAGCGTTAATTTATTCCTGCATCTTTATACTTATTCAAATCTCCCAAAGGACATATACTTGAACTTCTCAATGAATTACATTTATCTCCCGTGTGGATACATATTTATACTTATGCTCAGTATCAAACATATACTTATTTAGGGTCCCAAATGACATACATATCTGAATTTATACCGATACTTCTGTCTCGTACTTATACTTATTTCGATCTCCCATGGGAGTTACATAACCCATGTTTATACGTATAAGCACTTAATCGTAATGGGTATTTATATCTATCTCGTGACTCCCGTAGAGCTTACGTAACTTATACTTATCCTACTGAGTTTGCACTTGTTCTGAGGTACCGAAGGTATCATAGAGATTACGTAGAATCTTATACCGGATTCGCGAACTTAATCTTATACTAGAGTACCGTGGGGAAGTACCACTTGGATCAATTGTCCGCTTGATACCAACAGGTTGGTATCATATCCCAACAATCCTTAGGTTAACGTATACCTATACTCATACGGGAGTACTCGTAGATACTACGAAGTTTATCCTTGTCTTTCGGATCTTCTACTTGTACTACAGAGTTTGGTTCCGTATTTCTAGAAACACATACTTGCATTTCGACTGACACGTATTACTGAACTCGATACATGTATTTCGCATTCAGACATCTTGGCGTGAGCATATACTTATCTTACTAGAGTTTAAGGCCGGTATTACAAAACTTATTCTTATCTTACGGATCTTATTATTGTGCGAGGCATCTCGTGAGGTACGATAAGCTCCAATGCATCGTAATCATATCATGCAAGGTCGATCGGACTTCTACAGATAATGACATTAGTCTTCAGAGGTAATGCATCGCGCATTCATTATACCTAAGTAACCGTAGTTACAACCGGATTCTATACTATTTTGGCTTAACTTGTACTTATTTTACCGATACGAGAGTACCCAAAGGTATTACCGAGCTTATACTTATTGTACCGGACACGAGAGTACCTTTAGTACCATCGACTTATACTTGTTCGACCTCCGTAGGAGTTAATGAAGTTTCTTCTTGCGCGTAATCCTACAATTTCTATAATGCACGTGTGTTCACTCTGACCCCCGTAAGAGCTGCAGAGCTTATTCTTATTCAGACTTAACAGCTTATTATCATTCGGGACTTCGTAGGGAGACATGGCTTATTCTTATTCGCAGACTTAACAAATGAGTACCCATAGGTACTCATGTAATCCCGATAAGATACGTATAAATCTGCAGGTACTATAAAACTTAATCGTATACAAGAGTACCCGTGAGGTACTACGTGTAATCCTGCTGCATACAGGAGTACCCTAAGTACTACAGACTTAATCAGACATGCATGGAACTTAATCAAATACAAAGTACCCCTAGGTACTACGTATCGTATCATATACATTCAAATCTTTTACTTTATTCATTATTCGTAGTCTTATCATATAACTGGTTAATTTCCTAGACCAAGAGGTACTAATGAGTAAGACACGACAATAAGTAATTCGAAGATACTATACAAGACTAAGTGTCGTGAGCATTCAATCAGAGTACCGGCATTTTCACCGGGAGCCGAGTACAACAGAGTACCGGCACAATCGGGAGGCCTGAGCACTACCGTGAGTACCAAGTACTAATCAGACAGAGTAATCGTCATTTAATAACTGGTCTTAGGTAGTTTTTACAATTATATGAGTTCGGTAACTTACTATTTTATAATAGGGCATTTTTAGCCACATTATGCGTTCATGACAGATCGTATTCCATATACTGGTAAGTTATGATGAGCATGTAATCACACCTTATTCATGATTTCATCCCTCAATGAATCTATTTTTCTTGTGAATTTGAATCATTCCACTTAATTATCCAATCAAGTTATGGCATTTTCATGCCAACTAGTCGGTTTGCCGATTTTACCGAGGAACAGTTTTAAATACTCATTTTCCAGTGCCTTGTCTCCATATTTGGCACTGGTTCTTTGTACTCCTTTAAATTTAAGGTGCTAAGGATTCTCCTCCAATTGGAATCACCTAAATCGGAGCACCGAAATCGTGATACGTCCAAACAATCCTACTACTACGAACACATCGATGCAGAATTGACTATATTATCTCAATTTGAGTGAATTTCAGCCACTTAGAGTCAATTTGACGATGTCTATTTCTATATGGATGGTTATCCTTGTTCATTTTAATTGGCCACTAATCACTCAAATCTGATAAAGAATGAGGTTATGGCCAAATACAAAATTTGGCCAAAATTTGGGAACATAGCATCGTGTGTACCGGGTACACCCCTAAAGTGTACTGCACACTTTGGCCAAAATGACCAATAATAAAGTGTACTGGCATATGCTCAAAGTGTGTACGGCACACATCACCCTGAATGCCTGCATTGTGTCTTTCTCCCTTTTTCATGCACTTCATCCATGGATCACTCCTATACTTCCTACACACATCAAAATCATTCCATATGTCTTTTGTAACAACTTTTCTACTCAATTCCTCTTTCATTACATGTGTATCTTCAAAAATTTTCCATGAATTTCTCTCAATACCATTCTAATATGGGTTATAACCCATACACATACCAAATACAAAGATTTGTTAGGGTTTGTTCTAAACCCTAACTCAATTACTTACAATTTAACATGAATCCATCCTCAAATAGAGGATTTCATGAGCTTCTTGTACTATTTAAGGTTGTATACACCTTACTTTCCATCATTATTGGGTTAAGATGAAACCTCAGCAAAAACCCCAAGCTCGGGGAAGATAATAATCCTACAAACCAAAGATCCATGCCATATCTCATAGAATTCATAATCAAGGTGAGCTTCCATACCTTTTTGGCTGGCTCTCCCTCTTCTCTTCTTCTTCTCCTCTTCCTCTTCCTCTTCTTCTCCTTCTCCCATCCTAAGCCTCCCTTTTTTGGAGACTAATTTGGTCTTAAATCATGGATTTGTTAAGGCCTTGTTTGGCCCTCCAAAAACCCATTTTTGGGTTAAGTTTCATTATTTGCAAAAAGGTCCTCCAACTCTTGGCCATTTGTAGTTCAATTTTTCCTTTATTTCATTTTGGCCTCAAATCTCTTCAATTTATGACTTTTAAGCCCCTTTTTGGACCAATTACAAAATTGTCCTTAAGTCTTGTAAATTTCCCAGCTGCTCCCCAGAGCCGTATTTAACTAACGAAACAAATTTCAAATTATAACTTACAAAAATACTCCTAAACATGTCGAAATGACTAGTGGTATATTTCTGGTGTTACACTATTTCTTCCTCTCCCTTTCTCCAGAGCCCACCCATTTTGCACACCTTCAGTCCTGAACTCCCTTCAAATTTCAAACTTCCCCAGCCTTTCATAAACACTCCCCTATTCCCAAGGTCCAATGTCACATTTATTTCTTTGCTTAACCACCAAGTATCCAAGTGGACCGGGCGCGGGTTTCCCAAGAAATCATCATCATGGTCCAAAACTGGATCCAACCCATGCCTAGTACTGATTCGGGGGCTTAAGGGCCCGGGACTCCATATAGGATTTGGGCACCAAAAAATCACAAAAATTAGCACCCTACCAGTTAGCCCAATGCACCTACTGCATGGGCCCTAACCGGTCGAACCGGTTGAGAAAAAAATCTGAAATTTTGAGAGAATATTCCTTAGCTAATACAGAGTCTATGAAAAACGGTTCTTGATTCGAGTCCTGGGTGAGGGACATACCAAACAAGCCTTAGTCCTCCGACCAAACCTCGCTCTAGTAATGAACTTCAATTAAAATCAATCAGCTGGCCGATCCGGTTTCCAACTGGTCAATCCAGTTATTGTACTTCTAAATTTTTTCAGATACTTCCTCAATGAGTAGATCCAAAAGAAACTACACAATTCCAAGTCTGGATGAGAGATGATCGAAACAAGCCCAAGTGTTCCGAATTCGACATACTCCAATAAACTCCGATTGAGCCAAACCCTTGGGGGGCCCCACTTGCTTCCTATGGCACGATGCCAATAACTGACACTCTGATGACACCTCGAAGTGAACTACGTATGCACTCAAAGGACCACATACCAACCCAATTCCGAGGCTTGAGACCGGGATTGTTTCAAAGGGCCCTAACGGTCCTATATGAGAACGATGGGTAGTAGACACCCATAGATAAATACCTGAGTGACAAATTGAGGGTCTACGCAGAATCAAGAAATATGGCAAATCAAAGAGAAAGATTGCGAGCCATTCCGTAATAGCAGTTACAGCAGAGATAAATCGGGAGACCTAATACTATGGATGTAACTTTGATGCCTATCATTCAAGAGGAGGTCCAGAATGCAGACAACCTCCCATTAAAGCTAACAATTTTGAGCTGAAGCCAGCATTGATTACTATGGTTTAACAGCACCAGTTCACAGGTCACCCCTCTGAAGATCCCAATGAACACTTGGGAAGCTTCATGAGGATGGCCCACACAATGAAGCTAAATGGGGTGAGACCAGATGTAATCAAGCTTAAACTCTTCCCATTTTCATTGAGAGACGGGTAGCAAATATTGGTTTGACCTACGCCACTGGATCAATGGAACACTGGGAAGAATTGGTGGAGGCCTACACGAAAGGCATTTTTCCTCCAACTCACCGAGAAAATATGAGAAATAATTATCTTCTGTGTGAAGAGGAGAGTCTCTACAATGCATGGGAGTGATTCAAGAGATTGCTGAAGAGATGCCCTATGCATGGGATAGATCTGGTCACTCAGATGGACATTTTCTATCATGCTATGAATTATACCTCTAAGAGTATAATTGATGCATCCTACTATGGAGCTTTTAAAAAGCAAGGTGTTATGAGGCAAGGAAGGTGATCAAGACCTTGCCAATGTAACTAGAAGGCTCCATCCAAGCTTCAGGAGCAAAAGAAGAGGTCAAGGGAAATGGTCTTATTAGGCTTGATAGAATGACAACCATAGAAGCAAAGCTGGAAGCAGTATTGAACAAACTGGGAAGCAATGAAAGAAGAATGCACACTGCACATGAATGAGCAAAGAGAAGAAAGAATAAGAAGAAGTGCTAAAGGGCTAGTCACGAAGAGCCCTACCAAGTCGAGGAGACCAAGTATATGAATGGCAAAGAAGTTATCACTCAAGCCTAACCCCAACTCGCAACACATTATACACTAGCACCGATAACCATGAAATCTTTTCAAATGGTGGAGGAGCACATCAAAGTGGGCCCTGCACTGACGTAATTACCATCGTTTAATAGCCACCTGTGTTCCAAGAACAACAGCAGCAGAGGGACAAGAGAGGAGATTATCGTATCGAGAAGGACCTCAACTTTGAAGATCTGATGCTTCAATTCATGTCAAAAAACAAAAGGATTTCAATGTGCATGAGAAAAGATTTTCGAATCGTGAAAATTTCCGCCGTAATCACTAACTGAACACACTTAGAATCTGAGATACTGTAACTCAAGAGGTAAGAGTACCCAGATCATCTATGATTATCAGAATGAACTAGTGATCTATAGAATTCTAGAGGACAAACAAAGTGATGCTAAAAAGAAGACAATTTATAGAAAATGTCTGGCTAAAGACACTAAAATGAGCAGCTTCTTAGGAGGCAACCCAAGTAGGAATTTTTATTTTTAAGTTTTAAATAGTTTGATTGATTCAATAGAATTTTGTGTATTTGATGTTTTAATTTAATCTGTTAGTAGTTTTCTTTTAGTTGTTATTGATTTTCAGGACAATGAAGCAAAATTCAAGAAGATCCTTATTAAGAAGCACACTATTTAAAAAAAATATATATATATGCAAAAAATGACCACAAGAGGGAGTAACTCTAATTCCCTAAACCTGTATTTAATGATAATGCATATATGAAGTTTGGGGGAATGTTAGCATATTTGAATAAAAATATGTTCTGAATATCTGGGTAAGACATATTGAATTAAGAAATGAGATGAGTGTTCATACTTGAATTGAAAATTTTTTATTGTTTAAATAAGCTTTCATACTCATGTTCAAATGAGTATGAGTGGATGTAGGTTGCTTTGAATATTTTTTGAAAGAAAACAGAGAAAGATGAAATTTCAGAAAAAGTCAGTTAATGTCACAACATACTTTTTCTATGTTGCGACACAATAAAATTAGGAAGCAAATTGAAAGGGAATTTTATGTCGCAACATAATTCTCCAGTGTCGCGACATAAATTCAAAAAAGCACTAAAAAGAAATGCCTAATATTTTCTTCTCGCTATGTTGCAAACATTTGACCAAATTGTTCTAAAATTTTTAACATCAGGTCGCGATTAACTATTTTTGTTTGTCACGACAAAGCATTAATGATAAAACAAACCCTGTGGCAAGGTCACGCGACATTAAAATGTAGGGGTAAGATCAACTTGCAGGTTTATAAATTGAAAATTTTGAAAACCAAGAGCCACTCTTTCTCAGCAAACTCAACCTTATCAATTTCTTACCAAATCTACCATCTCATTCTCTAAAACCATAGAGATCCGAAGTCCTGGCCCTACCATGTCTGATTGTACCACCTTGATCCCAAACCTCAACAAAATCATGGAAGAGCACTAATCAGCCGAAAATCAAACTGACAAGACTTTCGTACAAGATTGCGGCACGCTGGGAGGATGTGAATGATGAAATGAAATGCAAATGTTATAAGGGAGAAGAATCGAGAAAGAAAAGGAGTCGATGAATCCGCAGCGTAACGTAGAAAGATAAGAGCAATGAACTTTATTCCCGAAAAGGCAACAGCTCTAATGGAGGGAAGTTTGAAGGACAGAGGCTTCATTGCCGAAAGAGGGTTCAAAAAAGTTCTCTCCTTTTACTGAAATGCTGAAAAAGAGAGGATGGCAATCATTGGGTGAACACAAAGAACCCGGGTTATGCTTCAGAAAGAATTATTCGCGAATACGGCAGAGAGAAGGAAAAAGAGTATATGTCGAGGGCAATGGTGTAGTTCAAATAGAGAAGAGATAAATGTGTGATTTGCTTAATCCAGGGTGCAAAAGGATGGTTCAAGTTCAAGAAACAACTAAAGGAACTAACACCGTAAAAATAGTGTAATCTACTCACTCTACCGGAAAGCGGAGAATGGAAAGGGACAAGAAAAACCCCTTTAAATCCATTGCCGTATGAAACTGACCACAGCTGGGCGTATGGTTCCCACTTTATTAGTTCTCGCCATTCTTATGCCATCTAAGCATCTAAGCTAATAATCAAAAGAGGAAGCATCCTCCTCTACGCACGAAGGGTTACAAGATAAATGTGGGAAAATTCTATCGAGAAATCTATCTTCAGCTACTCCAAAGCAAATGCGGGATGGGATTCCACACCTAGCCACATGCACTCAAGATCTATGGAGTTAAAGAAGAATTTAGGATCGAGGAAATCCCAGCCTCAAAGCCTCCTCCGACCTTAACAGTGTAACTAAAGGACCAAAGAACGTAGGGAAGGGTATGAAAAAGAAACAAGAAAAGGGAATGAAGGGGTACATCGAGCCGACGAAAGCAAACTTCAATGCAACCAGAAGCTCAAAGAAATCAAAGCCAATTCTGGAATGCATCCACAGAGCTGAGACAAACCCATCAGGAACAAGCTAAAAGTTCCGGGAAAAATTGCAATCATGTAGAATTGATAGAATTGTTAATGTCTGTGCGACAGGAAATGAAGGAAATGGATAATCAATTAAAGACACAGCTTCAGCTCAAGAATGAATATTTTGATGCAAAGCTCAAAAGAAGGGACCAAAATTTAGAGGATGCACGGAAGAAAAGAGATGAAGAGTGGAAAGTAGAAATAGAGAAAATGGACACATAGTAGAGAACAATCTTGAGAGATAGAGACAATGCCCTAAAGGCAAGCATGGACTCAAGAGATAACAATGATGAACAAACAAGACATCGCAGTCAGAAGCTGGCCATGAGCTATGAGATAATAACAATGTGGCACTCCCCGAATCTCTAGCTGCGAGCAAATGAGAACTTTACGAGCAATGCCAAGATCTTAGACTGGGCAATGAATACAGTGTTAAACAAGAAGAAGATACCCCTGCCACAAATCTGAATCTTAGACTGTAGACCCTACACTATAGTCTCCTAGGATGTGACAAACCCACCTATACCCTATACTAACCCAGATTCAATTGGAGCAGGCCCTTCTGCACCTTGTACAAAAACAAAAACAAAAATTGAAACCCCTAGTACATCAGGGAAGAAGGAACTCACCGCAGTAGAGGAGGTTGAAGAATATCTAAGGATGGATGTACCAAGGAGAGTGGGCCGCATGTGAATAAAAATTACAATACCTTTTCCCTCTCCTCACCCTCTCTTTGTTCACAAATTTCCAATCTTTTCCTTCCTAATAAAATAAAGAATTCCTTGAAAAAATTATGTGTTAATTTGAGTTCTCGATCGGGACATGTGTTTAGATTAATTAATCTTTGTTTTCCATGATTGTCATTTACTTAGTTGAATAAAGAACAAAACCATGCTACGCGGATCAAATTGTATAATTGTCAGCAAAGATATTTGGTTGAATTGAATCGATGAAATTTTGGTCATATTGTCGTGGAGCTAAACGCATGAAGAACGAACTCTTGAATCGATGAAAACAAATACAACAACATATCTCAAAACCAAACAAACATTGATAGATGTATCAGTAGGATGAAATCAATGGAAATAGAAAGTTGTAAGATTAAGAATAAATATGTTTAACTTCAAGAATAGGAAGGTTTACTAAATTCGATGGAAATGTATAAACTATAATTATGTTTGATGTAAATAGTTTGTTCATAAAACTTAATAACTTTACACAGATCACCGCACCCCGAAACAATTAAAGCAAGACTAGGAACATCTTCTAGGATACATCACAGTAGAATCTCCAATGTCTTATAACTTGTTAGATTATTAGTCAAGGCGAAATCCTAGGTATTACCACTAACAGGAAATGATTTAGGCCATCCTTGGAAGTTTGAGCATTTCAAAGCCTACCTATATGATATGCATAAACATATACACTAGTTCCTTATTTGAGCCTAAAGCCAAATTTCATTATCAACCAGCAATATAGAAACCCAATCCCTTCCTTGCATCTTATCCTACAGTAAAGAACCCTTATTTGGCTAGATTGCAAGACAAAAGACATCAAAGACAGCAAGGGACAAGTTTGGGGGAATATCATTTTGAGATGTAGAAATAGAAGAGAGTGGTTGAGAGATAAAGTGTATAGAGATAATAAGAGACAAAAAGAAAAGATGAGAGAAGCTGTCAAAAAACATCAAGATAAATTAGCACAACTCGTAGCCTTCCTCCCGGAACAATTGTCCTAGGGGTGTTCACCACCTATCACCCACGTCAATCGGTATAGGAGTTATTAACCTAAAGTTTGTTCAGGGTGGTAGAAAGCTTAAAAAGACCAACATTGCACCATTCCTAATAATGAGATGAGAAATTGAAAGTGACAAAGCTTCTAAAATAAGGAGGAAAAGTATCTTCTGGGTGTGAACAATGAAAAGAGAGAAAGATAACAGAATGAAGGATAGGCAAGAAATGCACAAACCTATCGGGAAGGTTAGAAAATTACAATTAAGAGAAATCATGATGTATCAAAAGGCAAAGTGTAAGTTGTCTCTAACTGATTAAATTGAGCCTAAAATGTCTAATTATCTACCTAATTACCCAAGCCACACATTACAAGCCTAAAAGACCTATTTGATTCTAAAGATGGTATTATGCCTACATTAGTGGAGATTAATATGACAAACAAGTATATGGGACTGTAAGAATGAAAGAGAAAATGTCAACTGAGTATTATCCTAGAAGCTGTAATTGATCTACCAAAGAAAAAGAGTTAAGACCAACACACACACAAATCAGGATTGAATGATTGAATTGTTACACACTATGAATTATTGGTTGGTTGGATGAACTTAATTGAAAATCTTCCTGAATCTAGATTGGAAACATGTTTAGAATTAATCCTACAACTAACTTATGTTTCCTACCCAATTGAGCTGTGAATAGAAAAATGTCCTTAAAATAAAGCAAATTGTTCGAGGACAAACAAAATTTTCTTTTCTTTGCTTAAGGACAAGCAATGTGAAGCCCCAAAACTCGGGGGTCCGTTGACAACCTCGTCAACCGAAATACCTGCGGAATGCTCCGTAACTCCGACACTACCACGGGGTGACCCAGAGTCTCCTTTGTACGGGGAGCTCTACCCAAAGTACATAACCTGTCCCAACCATACACAACGACCACACAGGGTCCAAACGCGAGTAAAATAACGGCCACTTGGGCCCTTGCATCAATACTCACAAAATAAATATTCCAACCAAATGTATATCTCACATGGTTCAAGAGTTAACACACTACTCTCCATACAAACATATATTAAAATTTTAAAATTCTAATACATGTCATACATAATAACTATCAAAGCCACAACCCGACTTTCTTCTAAATCGACCTCTAAGATGAGTCATCTCCTCAAACGCTCCCTGTACCTGAAATAATATTCCCTCGACAAGGTGAGCTTATCACCCGCAAGAGCTTTAATCACCCTAAACTAAGTTACTCCTCACCTGCCGCATACGCACGCTCCACGTAAACACACACTCAAGTAAATTCATGATCCTACTTGGAATGTCTAAAATGCCCATTCCCATGTCTCGAAGTTCTCATCGACTTCACACTTGCCTAAGCCATTTATGAGAAAAATATCATTTTCAAACAAACTTGTTGTTCTTGAAAATACACTAACAATTTGGGTAAAATATCGACTACCCTCCGAGGCCACGTGTCGGGAGAACCTTCCAAACAATACATGGGCTCCTCCGACGTGCAATTGTAGACCATCTCCCAACACCATTCTTCTAAAATCATCCCGTGAAATCTTTCGCAACCATGTTCGCTTTTATTTTCTTCATGCCATGTACACATACCTAATTTCTAGGTTACCTCGATGCATATGAAATGCATTATGCCATTTCAACACAATTTATATAACACATGCAAATACATCATCATGCATATATTGACATAAATTAAATCACAACAACATGTTGTATTAATTCTCAATCCATTACACCAAAAATTAGCTCACATGGGCTAATTAACAAACACGAGCAATTCAATTTGAATTACTCAACCAAACACATTTTCTCACAAAATATTTCGTGAATATTCATTCACTGAACAAAGGAAACCCTTAAGTTACTGCTCACTAGCCAATCACTCCAACACTCCGCCCACTTTGTGAACCCAAATCCATGGCCATTTTCGACCTCATACACACCAAACATGATTTAATGCATAAATTACAATACAGTACCTCAAACAAATTGCGGATCATCCAAACAAGCTCCAAAATCCTGGGACACCCGTCCCAAGCCTGGGATCGGCCAAACGGCCCCTCACGGCCTCAAATCAACTCAACCATTAACAAAACACTTAAACAAAGTGTAACCCAAGTAGGATAAAACCCCTACCTCACCAGCTTTTGTCAAAAATCCTAAAATCACACTGCCGCAAACCCCAGTCACAGAGAACCGCTTGCTTCTTAGCCCGAAGAAATCCGACTGTCCGATCGCCCGAGATCTTAGAGATAAGTCGCACACTCTCTCTCTAAAAATATCAAACCTAAGCTACTGCATCACATCCCCTCACCTGCATGCTTTCAGTTCTTTCAAGGAAGAAGATGATCACTATTGTGTTTTGGCCTCATTATCATTAAGAATTCAAAATGTCATCCATGTCCCTTCTCTGATGCACATTCTGCAGACAATCTCACCATTCGCTTTCATTATCTCTTTACTCATGCAACATACTCAAGCACGAAAAGACATGTTATAGGTAACTTTTGTCACATCACATGTCGCTTACTAAGACCCGATACTCGATACACGAAAAACATGCAAGTCCGATTGTCTAAATTCGACGAATTATACAGAGCTGGGATTTTGCACGATTCCAACAACAACCGTTTCATATCCGAGAGATCTAGAAAATTCCCCCAGATTTTGACCGAAATTACGATTTTTCCATTTTTCAGAAAATTGGAATTTTCTCGGGTCTTACAAGCAAAACCTTAAGTTTGGGGGAATTTGATGAGTCTTAAACTCATCTATTTTTAATCCATTTTTATGTCTTATTTTTAGTATATTCAGATCTATTTTAATGCCAAAT
Source organism: Tetrastigma voinierianum (assembly GCA_016808115.1). Lineage (NCBI taxonomy): Eukaryota > Viridiplantae > Streptophyta > Magnoliopsida > Vitales > Vitaceae > Tetrastigma > Tetrastigma voinierianum. The sequence goes on along the minus strand of JAEQBH010008295.1, from coordinate 47,845 downwards.
TATGGATTATTCACCAACTTTATGTTTTGCAGGTTTTAATCCAAAAATGAGAATTTCAGCAAGAAAGAAGAGAAAAAGAACAATCAGAAGGAAGCCACATGACAGAGTTCATGTGTTGCAAACAAACGCTCCAAGAGGTGAATGGTTAAGAAAATCACGACAATATTTTTATGTCGCAAACACAAAGGACTTAATATAGAAGAGAAGCTATGTCGCCAAAAAAAGACAAATATGTCGCACAGAAATGGAAGAATGTAACAAGTCGCCGAGACAAAGAAAGTTAATGCGTTACGACAAGGCTCATGCTGGGATGTCAAAACTGTGAAGAACTGGTCGCAACATAGCCCCGTCATGGTCAGCCGTAAAACAAGCAAGAAAGCGTAAATTTCGCCGCGATAAGGTATCTTCGTCAGCGATAAGAAATTAAAAAGCACAGAAGAATACTACGAAGAACCGCTTTATGTCAGCAACATAAGGAAAAATAGAAGGCACCATGTTGCACGTAATCTTCTTTTGGCGCGATTAATCGATTATTGCAACATGGAAAAGCTTGTTCAGACAGAAAAATATCTTCAAAGAAAGACCTCTGTCGCGACAAGGTAATGAATGTCACGACACTGAAAGAAGAAGTATTTGTTGCGACAAGGTAAAAAAGGTTGCGACATGTGAAGCTTACTTAGTGAACTGACCTAGTTGCAACAAAAGAATTCAATGTTGCAACATACTTCAAGCTGAAGAGAGGTTTCGATGTCGCGACAGAGATTTTAAGGTCGCGACACAGAAATAAGCTGAACACAGATAAACAAGGTCGCGATAGACTTTTCTATGTCGCGACAATGATTCCCACACAAGGAAGAGAGGCTCCATCGCAATACACAACCGGGTCGCGGTTTAAAACATCTACAACACCAAGAGACTATGTCGTAACATTGAAATGAAGCTGCAACAAGAAATCAGGTTAAGTAACAACAAAGACTCAAGGTACGTAATTTCCTGGTCGCGAATGCAATGCCGGATATCATGTAAGCAATTTTGCAACAAGAACCAACAGAAATGTTGTCGCAACATAAAAACTAGGTTATGACATCAATTTGAAGAAGCTGCACATAAATAATGTCGCGACACAATTGTTAATGCCACAACATAACTATTCCAATAATCACACAAGATCCGCTCGCATTAATGGATATGATAAAGAAAAAGAATTTCATTACAACCAAGGAAACTTTATCGCGACTAAATCCAAGAAGGATGCACAAGGAGCAAGCTTTTTCTTCCGTGACCGACCACCGTATGTCGCAAATCGCAGACCTTGGCGACAAAGAATAAAACTCGTCAGAACAACACTCTCGTGTCACTTACGTAGAATGCAATCCGGGCTAGGAATTTCAAAGGGTTCCACAAGGCAACCTCAAATTTAGGACCCAAACCGTAGACGCCCAAAACCCAAAACTGCTGACTACCCCGCCAACTCGCGAATGTTAAGTGGAGGCTCCAAGTTACCCGACGCCACTTTATAGAAAACCCAGAAATCCTTTGTAATTTTGTTCTTACCCAATTACAATACCTCCCGCATATGTACCGGTCCCAAACAGTCCAATATGTGCAATATATTCTCAACATGAGTAAAATGCCTCGCCATAAACCAATACTCATAAATCAATTATCATGACTATTCTTCAATTATCTCCCAATAATTCAATAGTTGATACTTGTTTTATACAAACATATATTAAAAATCTACAATTCTAATACATGTTATGTCCAAACCATCAAGCCACAAACCTAGCTTTCTTCAAATGGATCGTCGAGCAGCCTCAGACCGAAATATGGGGATCCCACGACTGGTGAGCTAAAGTCAAGAGGAGAATCGCCCAATTAGGCTACTCACCACCTAAGTGCAAGGTAATGCTCCAAAAGAAACACACACTCAAGTAAATACATGATCCTACTTGAATGTCTACATGATCACCCCATGTCACGAGTCCTCACCGACTCACTCACACTTGCCTAAGCCATGTATGAGAAAATAATCATTTTGAAAACAAAACCCGTTGTTCTTGAAAATACACTACCGAAATATTCGATAAAATATGGGACTACCCTCCTATAAGAATCGGTTGGTGAGCTCGAAATGGGTCATGGTCCTCATCCGAAACGATCTCGTCAGCCCATCTCCCAACCCAATTCTCCTAATATCATCCTATGAAATTTCTTTCGCAACCATATCCGTATAAAAATACCTTGTCATGCACTCACACCTAATTCAGTTACCTAAGGTATATGAAAATGCATTTATGCCATTTTCAAAATCATTTACACAATATGTCAATATGCATATTTTCAATCAACTACAATTACACACACGTAATTCCACACTTCAATCATCACCCAATCTAGCTCACTCGGGAAATCATAATCATCACAATGGCTTACAACACAATTTAATTCTATATAATCAGGTCATCGTTAACACCTCAGCGATTAACCTAATAATTCTTCGATCAACCAACTCTCCAAATTAATTCCTACACATACCAAGTCATTCAATTCACACAATTTCAATACCAAAACATGGACCTTTATGGCTATTTCAGATTGAAACCCGAATTGTTTTTAATAAATTTGGGGGTTCCAAAGAAGGTCGTCCACTGCAAAATTACATGTGTCCAATCCTGCTTTCACTTTTGGAACCGAATTTCTTACCTATTACCGGTCTCATAAACACCAAAGCATAATTTATCGAATAAATTATCATAAAAGGACCCATAACAGTCCGTAACAGTGTCTAGATTGCCCAAATCGGCTCCCAAAAATTCTAACACTTCGGTCCCATGTTTTAGGGCCGATCAAGCTGCCCATTCCTACTTTTATCATCTCAAGTACATGATTTAAAGCCATTTTGGTGAAATTAAAACACCCAACAGCCCCTAATTTCGGGCGCCTAGTGGCAATACTGACAGGAGAAAATTCCCAAGAATCTGACTTATCCCATGTTTTATCGATCAAAACTACCCTCACGCCAAACCAACCGAAACAATAAAACCCTTAAAAATGGGAATAAAACGCAAAGAGTGAGAAAATCCCCACCTCTTGAGTCATTAAAACTCGCAAACTCCTGGTCCACGCGTAGCTCGCTTCCGCGTGTAACGTTTTCCCTGCCCGTCGAATCCACCCAGTCCGATCATACAGATTTTGCAGTAGATGGTGTCCTTCTCTCTCTAACTTCCTCCATTTTCGTTTCTGCAGCAGCTCTGGTTTTCCATTCACGTTTTTGCTCCTTTTCAATTTGAGGAGAAGAGCACTATACATTAATTTGTCATTTAGCTCATTAACATTCCAAAACGACCTTTTACGCCTCTTTCCTGATTCATATCTCAAGACTACCCGGCCATCCATTTTCATCATTTCTCTCTACTCATACCACTTATGACACATGAGTACATGCTATATGCACTTTCTGTCAGATCAAACTCCCGATTTACAGACCAACCGCGATGCCTCAAAAACGTCGACTCCGACCGCCTCGTAAAATTATGAAATTTTACGTGCTAACTAGATTTTGCGAGGATTCCAATCTACATAATCCGCTTCGGCCATCTGAGGACGGAGAACCACTCACGGATTTTTAACCGTAATTACAATTCAGAATCAAAATTACGATTAGCTTTATTCCGCAATCGAATTTCTGCCCACATTCTCCCCTTCTTAAAAGGAATTTCGTCCCGAAATTCTACGAGCATATACATCCAACCATGTGCATATGTGTAACCTACCTAACTCAAGACCGTGCCTAGTATGATGACCCTAGCTTCACCATCGACATCCCACTGGCTGGCCAACTCATACATGTCAAGCCCGACAATCAACAACCAATATGCCTATACCACCCTAAGGTCCACCACGATCCGCGCTGCGCAACTCGACTGTCTCTCGACTCGACCCACACTTCGCCCCGCCAATCTCAGGCCGCGAGAGTGCTCAGATAAGACCGAAACCGAAACTAGTTCCTCCGACCCATACTAGGGGTGGCGAATGAACTCGTATACTCCCATGTCCTACCTACCAACCGGACCGCATTGTCCCAAGGTCTCGGATCCCCGCTCTGTGGCAATCCCGTCACCATGCTCAATCCTCGGCCCTAGTCCTCCTCTCGAAATCCAAGGCGGCGTAAGTCTTCTCTCGCCTTCCCGAATCCAGAGAAAGCTCGATCCTCCCTCCGCCACTACACCGTATCCCGAAAGTGTTCCAAGTATCCCCAATCTCTCTCTATGGTCGTGGTCGTCTCCAACCACGGAGTCCATGTCCCTCGTAGGCGAAGTCCACGATCCCGTCCCCGAATGGACAACTTCACCCCATTCTCGTGTCTCCCGTGAATATCCACCAATCCCAAGAAACCTCAGATCTCGGGTACGGACATCTCGGTTTCCTCCCAACTCATCACCGCTCAACCTTTTCAGTCGACCGACACCCCGTGCCGATACCACGGTCCCAAAATCTCCTCAAGAAGCTAAAACTCGCACTTATCGAACTTAGTGTACAAATTGATGGCCTCTCAACAATCGTAAAACGATCTCAACAATACTCATGCTCCCACTCGGGATCGAGTAGATCGGGAATGTCATCCACGGATTACTAATAAACCGGGATCTAGATAAGGTTGGAACACCCTACGATGAGGTCCATGAATGACGGGCCGCGCATTCGTCAATCCAAAGCGCATCACCGTGAACTCAAGTGCCCATAATCGCATTCCTAAACGCTATCTTAGGGATATTTGTCTCCTAACCTTCAATCGATGATGACCGCCAGCCGCCAAGGTTCATCTGAATAGACTGCGCCTCTCAACCGATCAAACAAATCATTAATCCTCTAACTAAGCACGATTCTTGATCGTGAACCCCGTCTAACCGGTCGATAATCAATGCACGCTGAAGGGTCTTGCCCTCTTCTCGCAACTAGAACCAAGCTCCCCATGGTGAAGTGCGTTCTGGCCTAATAAAACCCCTTGTCCAAGAGGGCCCTATAGCTAGACTCCTCGAGTTCCCGCAACTCAACCTGCGGCCATCCTATGCGTAGCCATGTAGACGGGTGAATATACCGTGGTGTAACTCAATAATCGGGTCTGCATCCCGGTAGCGGAGGTAGGTCCGTAGCTCATCTGGAAAACATCCACACATTCGCAAACTACTCGAGGTAGATCTAAGTCGGTCTCACCTCGTCCTCTAGGGTAAGGCTCACTAGCCAACCCGCTAACTGTCCCTGACACTTGGACTCGTATACTATCTGGGGAAAAATAATATGTTTGTCCCCCCCTGAAATTCCATACGAGTACCGCTATGCAGGCTGCGAATCCTCCGTGCTCACAATCGATAACAACCTTGTAATAGTATGAGGCCTGATCATCCCAAGGATGGCATCGAACTTCCCGACATGTTCGAGATCCTCAAGTCCCTTGTGAGAGTAGAGTCCTAAGATCTCCCAAACTCACAACCTCATTGTGTTCTTATTCTGCCACAATCACACAGGGGAGAATTCACGTCTACTTGACTCTCTAAAGGTCTCTAGAGGTCCTTGCCCATTTCCACCATATATATAGGCCTCATTCTCCTGGCTAGAGCATTTGCTAGTCTAATCAGGGTCGCGTCGGAGGTAATCTCGCAACATAACACTTTCGATGTCGTGAACCCGATGGTCGGCCCTTAGTCGGATCTCCTCCCCCTGTGAATGTCGGAGGATGATGTGTCCTAAACCTCTGGGGATTACTAGGATCTTCTTATCTAACTGCTATACCAGCTTTGTGCTATAACTTAATTCTTTGTAGCCTACGGCCTCGGCAAAAGTCTGGCGATCAGAAAAACAGCGGTGTGCGACCCGGTACCGTGGGCGTCTCTACATGTCCTCGTCACACTAGCCATTTACCTGATTAACGCGGCAGCAAGAATCATCTAATTTTCATTTCGGTCTAACTAGTAATGCGGATGCCAGAGTACTAATGAACTTGCTTGACCATGGCCCGACGGATTCATTTTTCTAAGTGGCGCTAACTCGACCACTCGATTTCATTTATTCGATAACATTTTAAGCTTTTCTGTTCATTTCATTATCAAAATCTAAGGTCATAACCCATAACCTTAGTATTTACTACCCTTTTCACTATGCGCATTTCACCATGCATAAGATTTCCTCTGTAACTACCGGCGCAATCCAGATTTCAAATGGTAGTTAAACCAATCTGATATCTACAAGGCATAAACACAACCACGGAGATTTCTTACTTAATCGAACCATGATAAACCGATTATTATATGGAGTTAATTTTTTGCACATTTAAAGTATTGTTTTCAACAAAATTTTATTTTCAAAATTTTATTTTTGAAAATTTTATTTTGAAAATTTTATCACATTTATTTGATTTTATTTGATTTATATATATATATATATATATATATATATATATATATATATATATATATATATATATATCTGCTATATATATATATATATATATTTTTCCCTTTATTTCCATTTCCAATTATTTCCGGTAGAGTACGAAACACCCCTAAATACATGGGAATCCCCGTATTATGTAGGAATCCCCATGTTATTTAAGAATCCCCATGTTATTTAGAGTCCCCATGTTATAAGAATCCCAATGTTATTTAAGAATCCCCCCCATGTTACATAAGAATCTCCACGTTACATAGGATTCTATGAAGAATTCATTTCGGGTGGTCGAAATCATGTAAGTGGTCGGAACCATGTCGAATGAATCGGATCGTGTCGAGTGAGTCGAGATCGTGTCAGGAGTGGGTTGGAACCATTTAATTGGTCGAGACCATTTCAGTGGTCGAATACGACGAGGAGACCCCTTATATGAGAATCCCCCAAACTATATATAAGAATCCCCCACACTACGTTACGTAAAAATCCCCCATATTATATAAAAATCCCCCATAATATACTTAAAATTATTTTCTTGTCCCAGTTTCACAAACTGTAAAACTCCTCAAATTTTCAAACACTTTACTTGTTTTCCTATGTGCTAATTACTAAGCACCTGAAACAATCATAACCCACTGGCATATAGTATACACACACCATTCATCGAAACATTCACATGAATACATCCTTTATCAGAAACCCAATCACCTAAAACACATCAACACATGCATGCAGTGTCCTAGTGTTATCCCGTGATTTCCTAGATAATCTCATACCTAAGCCCAGGAACGAACCACGCCTAGTGGTGATGTAACCTTCCTCAACCCGTAGCTTTAAGCCCAATTTTACATCTATGGGTTTCCATACACCTATGCACCTCTACATCATACCACCTAGTGGTGATGGATACTAACCCAGGCTCCTAGGTATTTTTTTGTATGCCTAAGTTCTAATACCAGGTTTGTGGCATTTGGTATGGACTAGCGCCGGTGGCCTAACCGAGACCTTCACTAGCTCTGTTGCATATCCTAGGCCCGTACGTACTTATTCTGGTGTCGTATACATGGCTGCGATACCAAGGCATGACGCCCCCAGGCCGGGGGTCGGGTTGACTACCAGATCAACCTACTTCGGAATACAAGTGGAGGTCGGGTTGCAGCGCCTTTAGAAAATCGGGCAGAGTCTCCTTTGTACGGGGAGCTCTACCCAATTACAATACCTGCATATACCTGTCCCAAACAGTCCAATATGTGCAATATATTCTCAACATGAGTAAAAATGCCTCTTGGGCTCATAAACCAATACTCATAAAATCAATTATCATGACTATTCTTCAATTATCTCCCAATAATTCAATAGTTGATAACACTTTTGTTTTATACAAACATATATTAAAATCTACAATTCTAATACATGTTATGTCCAAAAACCATCAAACCACAAGCGGCTTCTTCAAAATGGATACGTCTTCTCGGCTCCTTGTACTGAAATAAAGGGGATCACGGCCGAGGTGAGCTAAGCTCGATGGGAGAAATCGCCCTAATTAGGCCTCACCACTAAGTGCGGAGTGCAATGCTCCAAGTAAACACACACGCTCAAGTAAATACATGATCTACTTGAATGTCTACGCAGTCACCCCATGTCCACTTACGAGTCCTCACCGACTCACTCACACTTGCCTAAGCCATGTATGAAGAAAATAATCATTTTGAAAACAAAACCCGTTGTTCTTGGCTACACTACCCGGGAAATATTCCCGATAAATAATAAGGACTACCTCGGAGGTGAATTGGTTGGTGAGCTTTCCGAAGCAGTCCATGGTCTCATCTGCGAAATGATCTGTTGGCCCATCTCGAAGCCCAATTCTCGAATATCATCCTGTGAAATTCCTTCCATAAACCATATAGTTTTATAAAAATACCTTGTCATGCACTCACACCTAATTCTAGGCTACCCAGTGCATATGAAAATGCATTATGCCATTTTCAAAATCATTTACACAATATGTCAATATGCATATTTTCAATCAACTACAATTACACACATGTAATTCCACACTTCAATCATCACCCAATCTAGCTCACTTGAGCAGCAAATCCTTAATCATCACCAATGGCTTACAACACACAATTTAATTCTATATAATTATGTCATTGTGTTAACACCTCGTATTAACCTAACTTAATTCTTTGATCATTGACTCTCCAAATTAATTCCTACACATACAAGTCATTCAATTCACACAATTTCAATACCAAAACACACATGGACCTTTATGGCCATTTCACACAAGCAGGGGCTGTTTTAACGAGTCCCAAAACCCGGCTTGATGGGTGTCACGGGCGACCCACATGTCCAATCTCGGTTTCACTTTTTGGAACCGAATTTCTTACCTATTACCGGTCTCATAAACACCAAAGCATAATTTCTCATATAAATTATCATAAAAGGACCCATAACAGTCCGTAACAGTGTCTAGATTGCCCAAATCGGCTCCCAAAAATTCTAACACTTCGGTCCCATGTTTTAGGGCGATCAAGCGGCCAATTCCCGGCCTTTATCATCTCAAGTACATGATTTAAAGCCATTTTGGTGAAATTAAAAACACCCAAACAGCCCCTAATTTCTGGGCAGTCTAGGGCAGTCACGGATGGTGAGAAAATTCCCCAAGAAATCCTAACAATTCGGTCCCATGTTTTGGGACCGATCAAACGGCCCCTCACGGCCTCAAACCAACCGAAACATGGAAAAACCCTTAAAAATGGGAATAAAACGCAAGTAGGAAAAATCCTACCTCTTGGGTTGTCAAGCTTCGCAGCAGAGGGTCACGCGTAGCCTGCTCCGCGTAGAACGTTTTCCCTTCTTGCTCCGTCGAAATCCAACGGTCCGATTGCGTGTATTTCTACCCAGAGATAGGTCTTCTCCCAGCTTCCTCCATTTCGTTTAGCGGCGACTCTGGTTTTTCCATTCACGTTTTGCTCCTTTTCAATTTGAGGAGAAGAGCACTATACATTAATTTGTCATTTAGCTCATTAACATTCCAAAAATGACCCAGCTATGTCCCTCTTTTCCAGTTGATGTCGACTACCTCGAAGAATTATTTCATCATTTCTCTACTCATACCACTTATGACACATGAGTACATGCTATATATGCGCCTTTAAGTCGCATCGTCGATTCTGACACACGTTGATGCCTCGAGAAAAATGTCTTAGACTCCGTATCTCGAGAAAATTATGAAATTTTGCGTCTTGGCGGAATTTTTGAGAGGATTCCAACGGTACCAAATCCGTTTTAGATCATGCGAGATCTAAATTATTACGGTTTTTACTTGGTAATTACAATTTTGTAATCAAAATTACGATTTTGCCCTTATTCCAGAAATTGGAATTTCTCGGGTCTTACACAAACTTTTGGGGCTCTATAAATAGAAACAATTTGAAGTGGGAAGTCGATCGGTGAAAAACTTGAGCATGCAGGGGGTGAGGATAACTTTTGTATTATATTTTTCTTTTTATTTTCTTTTCTTCGTAGATTAGACGTAGCATAGAATTTTAATTTGTTTACTGGACTTGAAACAGTGAATTGTTCAAAAGTTTAGAAGTTAGGCTCTATTGTTGAATCAATTCGAATTACTATTTTAAACTAATGAAATATAGATAAAAAGTGGAATTCATTTCTTACAAATTAATTTATAGTTACATTGGAAATTTCTGTCGGTATTTCGGTGTTCACTTTGTGATTTAGTTTTAAACCTGCAAACTTCCATTAGGAAATATCTTATGTTAATTTATGGTCTTTCCTGCAATTAGAAAGAGATTTCTTAGTTGAGAATTTTGAGTTTATTTAGAATGGTGTTGTTCATGAAGTGAATTATTCCCAATATTAGTAACTTATACCATTGGAATGAGTGAGTACGGCTCACAGTTTCCGGGAGGCCTTACGAGGTGACACAAAGATGGAGATTCCCGAGGCATGGATGAGTTACACTGGGGACATGCTAGACTAATATTAGAGAATTAATGAGCTACGGAAGATTATTTAGATAAATCATAAATTTACTCATGGTTTGAGAATTAATTTGGTGATCATCAATTTAATCAATTAAGGAATTTTTCTCCTTGATGCGGAGGAATGATCTTGATCCTATGTTAGCTTAGATCTAATAAAGAGAAAGGAGAACTCTTTAAGATCTCAAGGGATGAGACATCGATAGTTTTGTAGAAATAAAGCGATAGCCTGTCTTGAAGCAAAGAAATGCGGTCATAATAAATTGTTATGAAGTATTGGAAAAGAAAAATATCGAGGATCTTATAAAGGAAATTAAGGTTACTAGTAATTAGTTAGATACATGTTTCGAAATGAATGTGACTTTTTGATCAGTGAAATTTATGGTTAAGGGAGAAATCCAAACTATACTACCTTACCTCTTTAACAATTTCAGATTCCAATTCATGATAGAATATAATTAGATTATGTTGTAGGAATTAATAATTCATACTTGTGAAATCCTAGTGTCTACTTCCAATAATAATGCGGTTCAATCTAGTTTGTATTAGATTTAAAAATTTTCTTTTATTATAGATGTATAAATTTAGATAGTGGAATTCTTAGTTGAGTTCTGCGAAAATTTTATGAAATGGGGGTTCAAATAGTGTGGAACTTGAGTAGTTGGGGTAGTTGAACTTTAATTTCTTTTTTATCTCTATGGAAACAATATTCGGACTTATAGGTCTATTTTTTGTTACTTGTACGACCTGTGCACTTGCAGCATTAAGACCAAACTCAATCTTTAAGAAAGTCATTGATAAATCCCTTTCTATTATGAGAGCACATGTTCTACTTGGTCTTGAGTTTAAATTGCCTTATTGAGGATTAGCATATAGTCCTTTGGTAATAATGCTTGAAATTTTGTATCTATACAATTTTGGTCAATCATAAGTTCACTCCTCTTAATGAAAAATCTGCAAGGAAAGTCAATTCTCCAAGGAAAAAGGCAAGGGAAAGACATGTTTCTCCAGTCATACCTGTTTTCCAGGAAATAGACCCAGTTCTCCAAGGGAGGAGGTTGCATAGAAGGAAAAGCCTATGAGGTGTATCATTCCTCCTATATGGTTTCTCGCATGGTGAGGTGGAATGTGAATTACCCGACACAAGAATTTCCTAAAGGTTGTCTAGAACTCAAAAAATGAGGATACAAAGGAAAGAAGCTGGTTGATAGAAGGTAGCTCATTGATGTACTATGGAAATCTAAAGAAATGCCATGGAGTTAGAGAAAGTTGTAAAACCCGGGAAAAATTCAATTTTTGTGAAAAATGGTAAAACGGTAATTTCGGTTGAAAACCTGGAATTTTTCTAGATCTCGGATGACAAAATGGATTTCACCGTTGAAATCGTCTTGCGAAATCTAGTTACCCAGTCAAATTTTGTATGATTCTGAGATGATCGGAATTTCACGTTTTTCGAGGCACTAGGTGTAGCAAGTGACACATGGCACTTGGTTGTTAGAGCCATGTGGCCAAAAGGAGGAGAGATAAATGGGAAAGTTTGAGAATTTGGCCCATGGGAGGCCATGTCGACCCCCTAGAGGAGGAAATCGAGTCCTTGGATAAGGGAATAAGGTGAGATAAAGAAGGCAATGAGAAAGAGACATGTGGCAAAGGAAGGTGGGAGGAGATTTCCTACTTGAACGGGTTGCAAGGAAAATTTGTGGGAGAAAGGGAAAATGAGGAAAAGAGAAAGAAAAAAGAAAGAAAGAAAAGAAAAGAAAAGAAAAAGAAAGAAGAAAGAAAATGAGGGTGAAGCTCCACCTTCTCTCTAAGATTTATGGAATTAGGCGGTGGGTTTAAGATTGAAGCAAGGAGGCAAGTTCATCACATTCTGAGGAGGCACTGCGTGGGTCTGAAATACGCAGGGTTTTCGCGAACTCAGGGAGGTAGGGAGTTCTCATGCTGGTTATTTTTTTGTCTAAGAGCCATTTAATGGCATGGACTGTTTTGGGGCCATGAGTGGTCGTACGTTAAGTCCCAGTTTGGAATTTGAATAAGAATTTTTGAATTTGTATTCGGGTAGTCGGTTGATTTTCGAGTCTAAATTTGATTTGTGTGTTGTTTTTATTTTATTTTTGTGTTATTGCAAAAACAAATGAATAACATGTTAGTTGTTTGAAAATCATGCTTATATGCTTATTGATGTATTGACATGAGATGTTTGATGGATGTAAATTATATGTAGAAAATATGAATTATCCATGATTTATAAATGTTGCATGTAGTACTCAGCATGCATGTAACATGAATCGTCATGAAATGGTATTCTGCATTTCATATGCACGGGGACATCGCGTGAAACGGGTGTGGGTGCATGACATGGTTTTTGAAAAAGTTTATCGGAGAATGTCTACTAAATATTATTGGAGGGTTGACCAACAAAATTTTTATCGAAGTATGTCCACTAAATATTATCAGAGGGTTGACCAACAAAAGTTTGTCGGAGTATGTCCACCAAATTATATCGGAGGGTTGTCCATCAAATTTTATCGGAGTATGTCCACTAAATTATATCGGAGATTGACCAATGAGTTTTCAAAAACAAAAATCTTTTGTTTTGAAAACTGTTTTTCACTCCCATAACGTGCATGTGTGAGGGGAGTTGAGAACTTCGAGGCATGGGCATGACATGTAGACATTCGGTGAGTATTTGCATACTTTTTACTTGAATGTGTTTGTGTTTGCCATTGCATGTGCACTAAGGTGGGGAGTAGCCCTTTTAGAAGAATTCATCTACTGGGCATTGCTCATCGATGCGGAGAAAATATTTTAGTCTTGGAGGGACAGGAGGATGAAACACATCCAAGAGCTTAGTTGTGAAAAAGGCTAGAATTTGGCTTATTCATGTATTTTGTAAAATTCTTGATATTCATTCAGTTTCTGTTTAATTTTGGGCAGAAAACCTAGTTTCTGTTTATGTAAGAAGAAAAGAGTTCTAATTAAACTGTATTTGTACTGATTAATACAGTTTAGCGAGTTTTCCATGTTTCATGTTGCCTTTGTGATGAGTCAACTCATTAGATTTTTAATTCATTTTTACGAGTATGTTCTGAGAATAAATGTGATTTAATTCTTGAAAAGTGGATAATTAACTCAAATTTCATTTTTGTAGGAAAATACGGCGAAACTCAAATCTTTGCAAAAATCGAGAAAGAAATCGACTGTGAATTAAGGTCTGGCCCCACGTTAAGTCGCGACTGAGGAATGCTTTCGGTTACTTGACCAGTTCAAATCCGCGACATCAGCAGTTCGGATCTGAAGAAGAAATAGAAAACTTGAACAAGTGAAGTCATGACTTGAAGGAGGTTGCGACAAGCGTGGTCGAGAGGCGAAGGAAATGTCCCAAGGGAATAAATTCGTATCGCGACATCACCTTGATGTCGCGACACCCAACTAAAAGTGATGTCCGCGACACCACCCGAAGCGACAAGGATACGTCTGAAGCCACCAGAGGGTTTTGCAAAGAAAGAAAGGGGTTACAACCGAGTTTTTAAATAAAGGCTCAAATTTCGAATTCGACATCATTCGATGTCGCGAGCATATAACGGAAGATTTAAAGTGCAACCAAAGAGATAGAGTTTGGAAGGAGTGCAACTGTAGTAAATAGAAGCACTTACAAGGAACTAAACTGCGGCCTTTCACAAGTCAAGGATCGGGAAATGATGATGTCGCGACCTCATTAAGGTCGAGCACGAGCAAGCTAAGCGAAGAAATTGATGTCGCGACATGTAACTGAGGTCGCGACCTGGAAAATAGGTGGGAAGGAGGAAATTGGTTGCAGCGTGGGGCGAGGTTGCAGCTGAAGAAAGAAAATGAAAGCATAGACGTGTCGCGACATCACCATGAGAATCGCGACATAAAATTGAAGATGAAAGCGAGAAGACCACCAACACGATTGCGACCAGGAATCAAAGTCACCACATGAAGTCATCATACAAGCGACAAAGTGTAGCAGCGAAAACTGATGTCGCCTTCGAGTAGAAGAATAGGAAGACAATGATGTCGCGACATGGCGAGGTCGCGACATCAACGAAGGAGCGATGAGCAAATGAGGTCGCGACCATAAGCGATGCTCGCGACCAACGATTAAAGGCATTTGCAAGACAAGCGGTTGCAAGCGAGGAGAAGAAGTCGATCTGTCCGATCAAGACGAGTCCATGTCGCGACATCAACGAAGTCGACATAGGCTTTCGATATTTGGGCTTTTTTTGGATTTCCACCTGGAGCATTTTGGGGATTCGGCTAAGATTCTTTTTGTAGTATAAATAGATAGTTGTAGAAGAGTAAAGTAGTTTTCCCATCTTACCAGGAAAAGGAGAAGAAGAGGAACTTCGATTGTATATTTTAGAGTAGATTTTATTTTTTTATTTTTTTTTATTTTTATTTTTTTGGTTTGAATCACCGGCTACGTGCGAGCAGTAGAGAGCTGGATCTTTAGTTCTATTATTTTTCTTAAGTATTCTTGGCTGAAAATTTATGAAATACAGGCAATTTGCGGAATTCATTTTTTCTCGATTTATTCTGGTCTGATTGTTGTGCGTGATCGATGCTCCATTTCTTAATTTACATCACGCGATGTCCGAGCAGCGGCTTCTGGCGGATTTGATTTACATTTGATTCTGATCTTTCTGCGTAATGGAGAATTAATTTGGGTTTGGTTTTTACTTAATCGGTGTCGTTTTGAATGGATAAGTTCCCAATGGTAGTACCTAATACCAGTTGAGGGAATGTATCTTACTCGATATCCCGGGATGCCCTCTGGCGTGACACGAGAGACGGAGATTCACGAGTTGAGGCATTCTTTTAAAGGTATGTTTGACTACCATTGTGAGCTGCTAAGCTACGAGTTCATTTTGATAAATCCCCCGTTAAATTTCATGGTGAAGTTGGAGGGGGTGTATTTAACAACTATAAATAATCGAAGAGTTCATAATCTATAGGTAAGTTTAATCCCGTGTTAGCTTAGATCTAATCAAGGAAAGGATAAACCCATAGATGCGGAGAGTTGAAGCCACGATTAAGTAGTATAAACTTTGCGAAAATCACGAGAGAAGGTAAAGCAAAGTTAAGCTGTCAGCCGGGGAAATGGGTATGAAGTATTGAGGAAAATACCGGATCTTGCAAGAGAGTTTGGAATACGGTGGCTGGTTTGATCTTGTCTTCTAGAGAAGCAAGGATTCAAATCCATACGAGCAGAGCAACTGGTTTAGTCAAGATTAGATCAGTTGTAATTTTCATTATTAGTTTCGTTTCTCACGGGAAGCGATTCAATCGATCGATACGCACAATTTATTTTCGTTCATTTACTTTTGTTTTAGTTTAGTTTGAACATATTCAACATTACCAGTTTTAATTTGTGTCGTGTAGATAAAACCTTCTTTTTATGAGTTTTGAGTGAATAGTATGTGGAATTTTAATAAAGTTGGGGTGGTGATGCGCAATTCACTATCATTCATGGAATGATACTTGGACTTGATTTCAGAATTTACTATTATGTGACACATTGCACTTGCGGAGTGTCATAGACTGAACCCTTTTACATTTAAATCATGAATATTAGAAAATTATTTTATCAAACACATTTATCCAAGTAACATGGATGCGAGAGAGAAGTGTAAAGGCTCTCATTGGCTATATTGTTGAGGGTTTTTAGTCTATATAGAAAAGGCAAACAAGTTTTTATGGCGCCGTTGCTGGGGATTGAAAGAATTAAATAGATCAATGTCCCTAACAAAAGAAGGAAATACTAATTTGGACCTTTTAAGAAAAAAACCGTGTCAGTTTTACAGCATTAGCTACATCGACCCAGCTAATCTGCAATACATGTTGAAAATATTTTGTTTGAACAGACTAATCTATTAAATACGAGTGTGTTTGATTTCGGAAGAACGCTGTCGCAAAAACGAGATTCGGCACGATTCAGCGAATCTTGGTGGAGAGAACACTCGGGAGCTTAGAAGAACAAAAAGAAGCGAAGGCCTTGACTATGGCGAGATGAGAGACATGACTAGACGGAGACGAGAGGGACGACAACCGAGAGAAGGCCTCCCATTGCGACACAATGGAGGATTTACGGAACTGATGTCAGGAAGGTATTCTGATCGATTGTCTTATAGATGCAAATAATTTTTTGAACTAAAGCCGACCAACAGTTACAATGGCTCGGCAGCATGATTTCTTTGGTCGCTCCCACGAACCCTAAATAGGCTTTTTGGGAAGGATTCTCAGGATGTAAAATACAATGAAGCTGAATGGGTGTGGGACGGAGGTGATAAAGTTGCATCTTTCCATTTTCTTTGAGAGATATAACTGACCCTGTGGTATGAATCGATTTACCGCTATGGTTCGATTGATACTTGGGAAGAGAGAGTTGGTAGAAGCCTACTTAGGCGTACTGCATCTCCGCCGGAGAAGAAGAGAGAGAGATAATAGTATTCCAACAAGGGAAGATGGGAGAGCTATGTAGCAGGAAAGACCAAGGGTTCTTTGAAGAGATGCAGATGCATGGCATGGGTTAGAACCAGATGGTTTTCAGTGTATCATGCTTTGGAATGATACATCTAAGGGTGTGTCGATGATTCATGCTATGGAGCCTTTAAACGTAAAAGTGATGAAGGCGGGAGATCGATGAAGACACGGCAAAATGCAATATGGCTCAACTGAGGTTTTCAAGAGGAAATAGCAGAGAGGAAAGGGGGTCATGGAGCTAAGCAAGATGACGATATGGGCACAAAGTTGGATGCTATATTCATAGGATGGACAAACAAGAGAGAAAAGATGCACCTTTGCTCATGAAATAGGGCAGTGGAAAGAAACTTATAAGAAGTCTTTGAGTGTAACTTGAAGAGAAGATTCTTATGGTCTTTGAGAGTTAAGTATGTGACGAGAGCGAAGTTATCATTTCAAGCCAAATCCTAACACCTTACACTACAATCTAGCACTAAGGAACCATGAGAATTTCTCTCATATGGTGGAGAAACACAAGGCCCAGGCATGGGCAGAATCCTCGACAAGGATATTAGCATTACGAGTTCGGCAATGGCGTGAGGAGGTGACGAAATGAATATCGAGGGGTCGAGGAGGACTCAACCATTTGAAGAACAAATCTCTTACACGAGTTCATGAGGGAACTGACAAGTAATACAATTCCATGAACAAAACTGTCGACTTGGAAGCTTTTAGGTGATGCCGAATGTTTCAGGAAGAATCTTTAGTGCCTGTTGAAAAATTTGGAGACACAAGTGAGGCGGTATTTGAATAACTATAAATCGAGCAAAGGTACATTCCACTAGTGACACTCGGAAAAGAACCCAAAAGGCGACTATGGCCAATTCGGTTAAGAAGTGGGAAGGATTTGAACAACAACGAAGGAAAGAAAGGAAAGAAGAGGCGAGGCGAGAAAAAGAAGAAGTGAAAAAGAAGGAGACTAAAACTGGCCCAGTTGAGCAGTAGAAAAGGAAGTGATGACCGAAAAAGAAGGAAGGAGCACGGCTTATACGCCAGTTGCCATTTCCCTGAGACTTGAAGTCAAGAAGGAAGAACAATTTTCTAGTCTTGGATGTTTCAAGAGATGAAATCTAAGCCTCCCATTTGGAAATTGTCGGTCAAATGCCTCTTTATCTAAAAATTTGCGGAAGGAGATGCTGACGAAAGGAAGATAGGTGAGGAGAGGGGGAATAGTGAACTTAGTTTTGCTCACCTGGTGCCATTATCGACAAAGCTCCCAGCCAAAGATGAAAGACCTGGCGGTTTCACCATTCCACTGTTCCATAGGAAATATGAATTCAAAGAAAGCTTTATGTGATTACGGGTGCTAGTAACAAATTTGATGCCCTCTTTATCGAGTTGTCGCGAGAGACTGGTGGGAACACCCAGCGACAATTACATTCACGGATGGCTGATAGATCAATGATAGATCAATGGCACAATCAGAGGCATTCAGAGATGTGCCTTGTCAAGGTTGGGAAATTCATGCCGGTGGATTACTGTTATCATGCGGAGATGGAGGAAGATACCCGAGTTCCTTTGTTCTTTGAAGCCTTTCTTAGCGTGGGCTTTGCCTTGATAGATGTCTACGAGAAGGTGAAGCCCGACACTCGGGGTTGGAAATGAAGCGATTGCATTTAATATTAATAAGAGTGCAGGAGCATCCTAATGTAGAGGCAGACAGTTGTATGGCTATAGGAAACAATAGTCTTCTCGATGTTAGTTGAATTACGATTGTATCCTTGATACCCTATCGATAGAGAGTGAGGAGAAGAAAGATGAATTTTGTTATCTTGAGTGCGGTGTAGTACGCCTTCAAATTTGTTCCTTTGCCTTCAAATTTGTTTAACAAAACAGTCTCGAGTATAAATGAAACTTGATCCTGAAGTATAAATGAAAGCAGTCAAAGATGAAGTAAACGACCCGAAATAGCAAACTCATGGCGAAACTATGCGGAAGGGCTAGCGTGGAAAGAATTGCCTAGTCATTTGAAATATGAGTTTTTAGAAACCAGAAAAGAAAACCGATTATCATACTCATTACATTGGTAAGAAATTTGAAGAGACGGAAAATTTCTTGTGGTTCACGAAATACAGGCTCAATTGCATGGTCGATTGAAGATCGAAGATGGCCTCATTTATATGCACAAAATATTCTTTGGATGATAATGCAAAAAATTCTATTGAGCATCAAAGGAGGGTGAACCAGTGTTGAAAAGAAGTTGTCGAGAAAAGAGTTACAAAATAATTAAATGCAAGTTTATATATATGCTATATCAAACAATGGAGTTCTTGGGTAAGCCCGGTGCATGTGGTTCCCAGAAGGTAGGATTCTTATGATCGAAGTAGAAAGAATGGCCAGTTCCTGGAAGCGTGTGTAGGGATGGAGGGTGTGTATGACTGAAAATTGAATCTTTACCAGCGAGAAGGGTCAACTCCTACTTTCATAGATCAGAGATCTTCCAGATGAGTTATGGCGAGGACACCCTCATTTTGTTTTGCTGATAGATACTACGGATATAACCAAAATTGATATTACTGAAGATCGAGAAAACCACTTTACTTCACTTTATTTAATTTTTTTAGGAGAATGCATTTGGTTTGTGTAATGCTCTAGTATGCCAAAGATGCATGATCTTCTATATTTTTTAGATCTGAAGGACCATTGAGAATCTTATGGAGACCAGTTGAAGGTCATATGGATCAAGTTTTGAATATACATAACCCCAGGGTGAGTGCCCAGAGAGGAGAGTGCAAAGGCAAGGGAGAATCTAACAAAATTGGGAGAAATACATTTTATGATTTAGAAGAATTATGGAGGCATGAATTTTCTCTGACTGAGGCATTAAGTGACAGGCAAAGTTTCAATTAAATCATCTTACCTTCTGATCTAGGGAATTAGAAAGTTTCTTAGGACATCACAGTTTATAAGATTCTTGGAGATTTCTAAAAGTGCACAGACCACTATCTGAATTAACTGAAAAATATAAGTTCTATTTTGAGTGAATCTTGTCATAAACTTTGAAAATCAAATCGAGACTAGTTGGAAGCTCTGTCAGCTTAGCAAAACCCAGTTAGACAGAGAATTTGAAAATCATATGATCGATGATTTCACATTAGGGTGTATTGGGACAGAAAGATGAAAAAGTGTTCAAGACCATCTACTATCTATAAAACATAATGGCTTTCGAAATTACTCCCGCTCAGAAAGGAGATCATGGCAATAGTATTTGCATGTGAAAAATTTAGGCCATACATTTGGGGCCCCATGTTATTACCTGATCATACGGCAATTAAGTATCTAATAGCAAAGAAAAGCAAAACAAAATTGATCGGTGGGTATTATTGCGAGAATTTGATTTAGAAATAAAACGAAGAATTAGTGACAATGTGATGGCTGATCACTTGTCAAGTAGAAAACCCCCTGTGCAAGAGGAAGAAAGAGAAATAGCGAGAAAATTTTCAGGATGACGATTATTCCAATTGTCACTCAAATCACACGGTATGCGTGTGTGAACTTCTTAGCATGGAATTATGCACGGAGATTCAGCTACTCAGCAGAGAAAAGCTAGGCTGACCGCCGAGGTACTGCATGGATGACCCATTATTGTTTAAAGGAGGCGATGATTATAAGGAGATGTGTACCCAGGTGGCCAACAAGATTTTACAAAATGTCATGCATCAACATATGGAGGACATTTTGCGGGAGATAAAACAACCTTTAAAATTCTCCGGTCGGGATTTTATAGCCTACTATTTTAAGGAGCTGTTGCTGAATGATGAAAATTATGTGATCAATGCGAAAAGAATACGCCTGGGAAATATCGACAAAATACATGAGAATGCCCAGCAAAGTATCACAGTGATGCGATTGTTTGATGTGAGAATGGTTTTCTATGGGGCCTTTCAGTTTCATTTGGAAATATATACATACTCTAATTTGTGGATTGCTAACTATCCAAAAATGGGTTGAGCGGCTTGTCGAATGATACAATCTGATTTGGCCAGGATTTTTACAAAGAAATATTCGTGATTTAGGACACCGAACTATAATTAGTGATGGAGGGAGCCGTTTGCAAATAAGGTGTTTGACAAACTCATGAGGCGAGATATGGTATCAAACACATTATGAGCAGCTTATCATCCCTTCAAACAAATACAAGATGAAATTTCAAGCGGGGAGATAAGGGAGTGTAGAAAAGGCTTTGTAAGTTCGGCATAAGAATTGGTCTTTGAAGCTTGATGATGCACTTTGGCGCCTGAGCCGCCTTTAAAGCTCCTATTGGAATGTCCCCATACGGACTTGTCTTTGGAAAGCCTTGTCACCCTGCACCTCTTGAACTAGAATATAAAGCTATGTGGGCCCATCGAAACTTAAAATTTTGATTTTAAAGGTACGCTAAAGAAGATAGACTACTCGATTAAATGAATTGGAAGAGTTGAGGAATGAAACTGTATTAGTGCGAATCTACAAGGATAAAACAAAAAATGGCATGATCAACTGAATTATGAGGGAGAGAATTCAAAATGGGAAGATCAAGTCTTGTTATTGACTCGAGGACTAGACTCTTTCGGGAAAATTTGAAATCAGTGGGTGGACCATTCTGATGGTATTAAGCACCGGTTTGGGGCGTGACATAGAGCCGGCAATCATGTGGAGTTCAAGGTTATGAGTCGAGAGATTAAAGCACTACCTTGGGAAAGCAATTGGAAGAACAACCCTTATTTTTAACAAGAAATTGAAGAAGCAGGCAATGGCGCGAAAGTCCATTAAAGACTAAGGTAGAAGCGGCATGGGAAGGCAATCCACACCATTTTAACAGGACAATGAAGATTGTGCAAAAAGAAGAGCATCTAAAATCAAACTTCAATCAGCATAAGAGACCAAAAAGGGGCAGTATCTTCTTCTTCTTGATTTGATTTTAAAATTGGTCTTTGATATAGCATGATTGAAAGTTTGGGGGAATTTTTATCTTGTTTTGGTGCTTAAATTTTGAATGTGATGCATAGTAGAAGTTGTTGAATTTTTGCATGATGAAGATGAATTGATGTGTAGTTGTTTTGATTGGAATTGAATAGATTGAAATTGCTATGAATTTGAGTGTTTATGTTTTAGTGTAACAACATTAATACAATTACAACCAAGAATCTTTGGATAAAAATAAGAAGTGGAAAGAAGGTCAAAATAATGGCGAGGTCTGTTGAAATAAGAAGGAAAGAACATTTTTATGTTGCAACACCAAAATCCCAGTCGTGACCACATTTCAGGTTACAACAAAAATTTTGAAGTTGCGACCAGATTAGTCCAAATTCAATAAAGTGGATTTTAAAACCTCTCAGTTTAGGCTTCTCCGCAGTGAGAAATTAAATTCATTGAAATTCATTAATTTGACTCAAATGCAATATCGCGATCCCATATCAGTCATGCTGATTAACTTGACATCTACCGCGAATTCCATTATACTACAATTCATCCCGACCTTTCGGGTTCACGCTCGTTCATTCGAAATTTTGAAATAAATAGTTATTAATGCGAAACATAAATCAATGTCTTGATTGGGCTGATTTGTTTAGTGCCTTCCCGGTCTCGAGGAGAATAAACAAAGGAATTTAACAACCAAGAAAAGCAGTCAATATTCTCACCAAATTCCCAACCTCGTGGAAATATCGAGGAGCGAGAGTGAAATCTCGATCCAATTCATTTCATCGAAAATTTAAAAAAGAGAAAGAATAAATGGCCTTGTAGTTTAAGAGAGCGCAGAAATCACTATAAAGGATGGGAGAACAAGGAAAATAAACAAAGAGAATGGAGAGAAGGAAGAATGAGAGAAAAAAAGAGCTCCAAGGTTGCGAACACAGAGTTTATGGAATGAATGGATTCGGAAAACAAACCAATTCCATTCTTTATTCCATAAAACGTTGTGTAATCAAGAGAGTGGTTGATGGGAAAGGAATTGGAAGAAGGAGTCATCCTAACCCATCAACGAGAAAGCTCAAAAGAAAAAGGAGAAGAACCAATTTGTTGTTTGCCTGACCTTGTTCACGTGAATCAACTGTAGGTGAGCTGGATCACAGTGGGCAAATTTTGAAGCCGAGGCGCAACCTTCGGGGAGATATAGGATTTTAGATCCAAGAAATAGAGGACTTTCTCTAATTTAGATTCTGATCTTATTTGTAGGGAAGCCGAGATTATACAATATCGAAATGTTTTGATATTTGAATAAAATTCTTGCTGACACAAATTGATTGTTTATAATTGTAAATTTTGTTTTGTGTCATTTTTGTTTAGCATGATAAATAAATAAATGCCTTTTTTTGTGCATAGATCAAATAAATAGGTATGTTCTTTCCTAAGACAGCAACCGGGGAAGAATCGAGTGAATGATTAAGCGGAAATTAGGAATATTGCACACACATTGTTAAATTCGGTTTAGTTTGCAAAAATTGGAAAATTAGTTTATTCTTTGATGAGACAATACTTGGATGAAATAATGTAAGCAGACAGTAAATAAATACACAAGTCTTGAAGAAATAATACACTTGGGTCAATAGACATGAAACTTTGACACAGGAATTAGGAACATCTTACGGGAGATTCGGGTTGAGAGTCCGTAAGATCCTAGAACTTGTTTGATTCTTGATTGAGGTGAAATCTTAGGTAAAACGACCCAATAATGATAAGAGGCCATCCTTGGCGATTGGAGCTTTTCTAAATACCACCTCAATATATCTTAAGCATATTCTCTAGTTCAACAGTTTGAACCCAGAATAAGCCTTATTTCTTGATAAGCAGCCAGAAAACCTAAATTCCTTCCTTGCAAAAAACTGCTGACAAAGAGCCCCGGAAATTATCCGAGTTTCGGTTTAGAAAAGTTTACTATGAGGAAGAAACAAGTTTGGGGAAAAGCATTTAAATTTTACAATGAAGAGTGAAGAAGTAAAGAATGGAAGCTAGTGAAAAAAAGGGAATAAGTTTTGTCTTGTGGCCTATTTCCCTTGAACAAAAAATTAAGCTCGTGGTGTTTTAACACCTAGTACCCTAATGCCAAGCTGGTATAGGAGTTGCTAGCCCAAAGTTCTCTAAAGGGTAATAGAAGCCTAAAGACAAAACATTTTCTTCCCAATCCTAGAAAAACAAAAGCAAAAGGGTTGAAAGCGAAGGAACTAGCTTGAATAAGAGTATATGGAAATTTGAAATTCCTAAAGAATTCTAACATGAAGATGAATCGAGGCGAGTGAGGAGAATCAATAAATTACGAGGAGAAGAAAAGGGTGAAAGTTGAAAGGCAACAAGTATAGAGAAAAGGTAGGAAGCGGGCGTTTACCACTTAAATTTTCCCATTATCTACTCAATTACCTAAGCCCGACATTACAAGCTTCAGAAGAACCTCATTGATTTTGAGTTGAATTACCTACATTAGTGGAGATCAATATGAAAAACAAGCCTATGGGACTTTGACAATCAGTCTAAGAAAACTCCAAGAAGATTAACTAAATTCAACATGAAGATGAAAATGATTGAAGACTTGCACACACACACAGAACAAGACTTGTTGAATAAACTGTTTAAATACATTTACTTATGAAATTTGTGATAGAAGTATATGTCTTGTTCTTGAATCAAAACTGAAATTTAAAATGATGTTGGTATCTCTTAATTCAGTCGAGAAGAGTGGAATGAGAAAATGTGGTATGAATCAGAAAAATGTCGCCAAAATTTTCTAAGTCACATTGTTTGAGGGTGAGCAATTCTTTCTTTTCTTTACTTGGGGACAAACAAAATTTTAAGTTTGAGGGAATTTGATGAGTCCAAAAACTCATTAGATTTTTAATTCATTTTTCTGAGTATGTTACGAGATAAATGTGATTTAATTGAAGAAAAGTGGATAAGTGCTTTCAGGTTCATTAGGGAAAATACGGTAGAAACTCAATCTTAGCAAAAATCGAAGAAATGACCTCTGCGATTAAGGTCTAGGCGAAAAGTTAAGTCGCGGCAGAATCTTTGAGTTGCGACCAAAATTCCAAGAATCCACGACATCCAGCAGATTGGATCCCGAAGAAGAAATAGAAAACTTGAGCTGGTAGTCGTGACTTGAAGAAGGAGGAGTTGCGACAAAGCGTGGTGGCCGAAAGAAATAATCGAGGAAGAAATTCATCGCGACATCCTTGAAATATCATGACACTAAGCTGAAAAGAAGTGATGTCACAACACCACCTGAGAAGTCGCGACAAGGATACATCTACGCCGACACGAGAGAGGTTTTGCGAAAGAAGGGTTCGCGACAGTTTTTAAATAAAGGCTCCGTTACCGGTCGACATCGATACGATGTCGCGACAGCCTGCGCTGAGGAAGATTTAAAGTGCAACCAAAAGATAGAGTTTGGAAGAATTATAACCTGTAGCCAAATGAAGCACTTGCCGGGCGAGCTTCACGACCTTTCCGCGAGTCGGGATCAAAATGATGTCGACACTCATTAGCGTCGCGACACTGAAGCGTGGCGAGAAGAAATTGATGTCGCGACATGCGGGACTCATGACCTGGAAATGGAGTGGGAAGGAGAAGTGGTTCTGACGTAGAACTAAGGTTGCGACGAAAGAAAAATCTTAATGATATCGCGACATAAAATTGAAAGAATACGAAAGAAGACCTGACACGATTTAGACCAAGGAATAAAAGTCACCACATGGAGACCATCATCTGAGCAACAAAGTGTCGCGACCTAAAGCGATGTAACTCGGAAGCTAGAGAATAGGAAGAACTTGATAGTGTCGCTGGAAAGACTATGTAACTAAGGTCGCGAGCATCAACATGAAGGAACGATGAGCAAATGGAAATTCGCGGCCTTAAGCGATGTCCCTTGTGCGATCAAAGGCATTTGCGAGACAAATGGTTACAGCGAGAGAAAAGAATTAGCGGCGATCACGAAGCAATCAAGACAGTCCACGCCGCGACATCAACTTGAGGCCGGCATAGAACAGTGCGAGCTTGGCTTTTCTTCGATTTCCACTGGAGCATTTTCGGGGATCTCTACGATTCTTTCTAGAGTATAAATAGATACTGTGAGAAGAGTAAAGTAGTTTCTCCCGTCTTCACTACCCATAAAAAGGAGAAGAAGAGGAACTCAGTGTATATTTTAGAGTAGATTTTTATTTTATTTTTTTATTTTTTATTTTTTTTATTTTGGCTTCAATCGAACCGTGCGTAGGATTTAGCAGAGCCGGATCTTTAGTTCTATTATTTTTCTTAAGTATTACTCGGGTTGAAAATTTAAATCTGCACGAATTTCGAATTCATTTTTTTCTCGCTTTACAGTACCATAAAGGCTGTGGTGTGATCTGGCTCCATTTCTTAATTCGCAATGCGCATCAACATGTACCGTCGGGATTTGATTTACATTTAGTTACATTTTCCTATTGGCCAATGGAGAATTAATTGGCCTGCTTTTACTTAATCGTTGTCAGTTAATGGATAAGTTCCCAATGGTAAAGACTCTACCAACAGGAATGTATCTTACTGATATCCAGACGCTCTCCGCGTGGACACAGAGACCTAAGATTCTCAGAGTCGAGATATTCTTTCCGTATACTACTACCATCGGGACGAACTCGCTGAGCTCGAGAGTTCATTTCGATAACCCCACCGCTCATAATCAAGCTTCGGGAGGGGTGTATTTAACAATATAAATAATCGTAGAAGTTCACCTTAATCTATGTGCAAGTTCCAATCGCCGTGTTAGCTTAGATCTAATCAAGGAAAGGGATAAACCCATAGATCCGGAGGCTGGAGCCACCAATTAAGTAGTAGAAACACTAAATCCCGAGAAGGTAAAGAAAGCTCCCATCACAACAAGAAACCCGGGGTGTGAAATATCGGGAGAAAGAAAAATACCCGTGATCTTGCAAGAGAGTTCGAATACAGTACTGGTTTAATCTGGTTTTCAGAGAAGCAAGGATATCCAATCAAGCGAATACGAGAGATCCACCCAATAATTAGGAAATCTCGACAAAAATCGACCCATACATGTGAAAGCAGCAATGGGTTTAGCCGGAATCGACCGTTCCATTGTATTTCATTGATAGTTTTCGCTTTCAGAAACTCGATTCAATCCATTCATTTGTATACAATTTATTTTCATTCATTTACTTTGTTTATGTTTAGTTTGAACATATTCACAAGATAGGATTTTTTAATTCAGGTCGTGGTGATAAAACCTTCTTATGAGTCAGGAGTCCAAATAGTATGGAATTTTAGTGAATGGGGGGGTAGTAGATTCAGAATTCAAGCATCAATCTCCGTGAAATGATACCCGACTTACATTCAGATTTTTACTACTACATGACCTCGCACTTGCGTGGTCACAGACTCGAACCCTTTTACATTTAAATCATGAATATTAAGAGAAATTATTTTTTTATCAAACACATTTATCCAAAGTAACATGATGCAAGAGAAGTGTAAGGGCCTCGTGAGCTATGTTAATTTGAGGGTTTTAGTCTATATAGAAAAAGTAAACACTTAGAACAAAAAAGTTTAAATGTAGATATCGAAGCCAAAGAAAAAAAAATTGAGGTGCAAAAAGCTCCAGAGGCCACTCGGCTATCAGGAGTTTGGGTCATGGCGAGGTTTTCCCACAAGGACAGGTTTTCTCTGTCGCGACATATTTTTCTTGCGCTGTGTCGCGACATGGCTCTCTGTGTCGCGACATGGTTCACAGTCGCAGCGGTTGGCCAGTCGCGACAGAGTCGGCTTCCTAGCTTATCAGTATCAGGGTCCCCACCGTGTCGCACAATGTTTTATTCTTTATCATGAGACAAGCGGTCCTCGTCGCTACCGAGACAACCGAGGCAAGAGGTCAAGGTCGCTGACAGAGTCACGAGGTCAGGGCGGGATTTCGTGCCAGCAATATGAAATTTGTCAGGGTCAGCGATAGATTTCACGAGGTCAGGTGGTAAATGACAGAGCTATTTTACGTCAAGAACATACTGGGTCGTCGGGACGATTTTCTATCGTGACAGAGGATTTTGTAGGTCAGAACAGTAGTCGTTAGGCTAGATTCTTCTCTATCGCCACGCACGTTTCTACGCCATGATGTGGCATGGAAAAATGGAGATAGCTTTCGTGTCGCTGTACGTAGAAATTCTACGTCGCAAACATAGTCGGGTCAGCCGGGAAGAGTTTCATCGCGATGGAGTATTTTAAGTCGAGATAGAGTCACCAGTTAGAGTTTTCTCGTCACACGTAGTCGCCAAGGCAAGGGAAGCCCGTCAGCGACAAAGCATTTGGCCGTCGCGATTTAGTCAAGGTAATAGAGAGAATTTTATCGCGACAGAGGATTTTTAGGTCGCAATAAATCTGGCACACGATAGAGAAGCCTCGTCAGATGTGCACGCTGGCATGCATGCGCGATCGGATGTGCTGCACGCGAGGTGCGACGCAAAGGTCTCTAAGCGCACACATGACAAGGCCTGAATTAACACGACAGCGTTTCAGCTCGCGACAAGACAGCCAAGGTGCCACATGACACCGGATGTGCGCGCGACAAAGGAGAGCTCCCATCGCACGCAGACTCTGGCCGCCACAAACTTATCCAATAGCAAAAAACGACCCCTGACTGGGGGGCGCCACAGCCTAGCATCGAGCAAAGGTATGCGAATTACTCCGGAACTCAATGTTCAGACAACATTACAAACTGCATCAAATACCTAAGCTCCATGGGCATGGGTTTAGACTGCACATTCATTGAGAATTTTGATAAATTAATATGTGTGACATGTGTGATGATTTGTGTGAACATTATACATGGTAGATTGTATACGGAACACTGTGTTAGAAAACATAACCTAGGGGTCTGAAGAAACAAACCGAACATGATAGCCGAGAATCAATCAATTGTATTAGTCTTTGGCATTTTGCACCACGAAGGAAAAAGGTATGAATAGTATAGTTCATGATGATAAAGTCTATTAGTGGTTGGCATGTGCACTACTAGTTAAACTGAGATAGGGATTTGATAACCCTATTACCATTTGACATGTGTAGATAGCAAGTCGAGATTTTATACTAGAGAGTCAGCCCACGGCGATAGCCAACCATCGCCCGCTACCAAGAGGGACTTTATAGAGGCTATGGGCACTACGTTTACCAGTATTGCACAGGCTAGTGCAGCTAAGGGTCATGGAGGGTCAAATAACCTCCAGAGATTTAATGCACATCATCCTCCGACATTCACGAGAGGAGGGGATCCGATGGTGGCTGACCATTGGTTCCGACAGTTTGAGAAGATATTAGAGGCTATGGAAATCACATCTAATGGGATAAAGATTAGAATAGCTGCTTTCCAGCTAGAGGATGAATCTCAAGTATGGTGGGATTGGATCAAGACCTCGAGGGACTTAAAGGCAATGACTTGGGCAGAGTTCCATGAGCTCTTCATGAGCAAATATTTTTCGGCAACTACTAGACATGCAAAAGCTAGTATTCCTGTGAGCTAAAGCAAGGAAATCCATGACAATGATGGAATGCGTGGCTGTCTGCCAAAGTTAGCCCGCTTTTGTCGACGATTATGTGGCCACCACATGGCTAAGGCGAGGGAAGATCGAGGATAGTCCTAAGTTGTCCATCCGGGAGCAAGATTATGGATTCCTCCCATGAAGACATGACTTCATGGTTAGATCATGGCCATAGAGAGAGAGATAGAAGATGCATGAAGCATCCGAGACATGGGTGCCTGTGACAAAAAGAAGGAGGGTCAGCCTTCTTCTAGTTCGGGAAAGCAGTTCAAGGCTTTGGGGCCTACGAGGGCTTCAAGGATGGTCATGACTATCGTGGCCTTGCAAACAGACCGAATATGTTTCCACCGCCATCAGCCTAAATGATTACGATAGCGAGATTGCCCTCGGGAGGCTGTGAGGATCCTGGGGGAGCCTAGGGACGGCACAGCCCCGCCATCGTGGGACGTGCATAGACGTAGTATGTTCCTTCTTACCCCAACATGGGCCAAAGGAACCGGTATCAACCTCAAAGTACGGCACAGGCACCTACCCTATCACAAGCAGGTCTGAGAGGCCTGAGTATGGGTCGAGGTCGAGGATAGGGCCCATAACAGGGACTTCAGGGATCCAGGGGCGTATCTACACAATTATACCATCGACTGAGCCAACGAATCAGTCGGTTATACAGGGTATGTTTCTGCTATCTCGCCTATGGGCAAGGAAATTGTTTGATTCTGATGCATCGCATTCATTTATTGCATCATGTGTGAGGGACTTGGGCTTAGAGACTGAGACCCTAGAAAAGCTGTTGTATGTGAAGTTTCTCCCTCCCTAGAACTAAATGGTGAGTGTGACCGATATGTCGAGGCCGCAAGCCGAGATCTGGGATTCTACTCACCGCGAATTCGTGGTCGGACATGTTTGAGTTTGATGTCATCCTTAGGAATGACTGGTTGATGGCACACCAAGCCATCATTGATTGTGAAAGTAGGAGAGTTACCGCCTACACACAAGATGATATCCGTGTTACGTTTCAAGGGGATAAGCATGATGTTTTACCCCATACCATGTACGACTCTAGATGGCACGGACAGTTAATGGGTTAGCTAGCAAGCCTTAACCTAGAGGACGAGGTAAGACAGACTTGATCCGCCTCCGTAGTCGGGCGAAAAAGGAGGATGTTTTTCCTCGATGAGCTAACGGATTACCTCCATGTAGGGATGTAGACTTCAGACAGTTACACTCTCGGCATCGTCGCCCATTTCTACGACCAAGATAGACGGGTGTCGATCGAGCCACAGGAACTCAAGGTCCGTGATACGTGAATTGATGGACAAGGCCTATTAGACCGAAAGTACTTCACCGGCGGCACTTTGTTTTGAGCTAAAGAAGAAGGACAAGACCTTCGATTTCATGCATTAACTACCGACAGTTGAACAAGGTTACGATCAAGAATCGATACCCATTACTGAGGATTGATGATTTGTTTGACCAGCTGAAAGGGGCGCGAGTCTACTCTAAGATAGACCTTCCTACCGGTTATCAACTAAGGGATAGGGAGGCTAATATCCCTAAGACAGCGTTTAGGACGCAATATGGGCATTTCGAGTTCATAGTGATGCCTTTCGGATTGACGAATGCACCAACATCATTCATGGATCTCATGCATAGGGTATTCTAACCCTATTTGGATAAGTTTGTTTTTGTATTCGTTGATGACATTTTGATATACTCTAAGTCTGAGGAGGAGCATGAAGATCATTTGAGGGTCATTCTACAGGTTTTGAGAGACCATTATCAGATGCCAAGTTCAAAGAAATGTGAATTTCGCATCGAGGTGAAATTCTGGGACAAGTCACGCCGCCACAGGAGCCGGTGACACCGAGAAGGTTGAGGCCGCTATGAGTCGAGAGGCCGGGTCGGGCCGAGATATGCGGTTTCCTTGGGATCTGCTGTACTATAGAGGTTCATGTAGGATTTCTCTCACTAGCAAAGACCTATGATAAGACCGACTTTAAGGAGGTCAAGTTCGAGTGGAATGACCTATGTGAGAGGGCATTCCAGGAATTGAAAATGAGGCTTACTTCAACTCCTATTCTCATAGTCCCAAAAGGGAAATGAGGTACATGTTGTAACAGGATGCTCAAAGACAGTCGGATGCTACTGATAAATCAGGAGGGTAAGAGCTTACGGTTCGCAATTAAAGAATCAATAGCTGAATTACCCCAATAATACGACATGGAGTCGGGGCTATGAATTTTGCCTTGAAGATTTGCGCCATTACTTATATGGTGAGTAGTTTGAAGTATTTTCATACCACAAAATTCGGAAGTATATCTTCACACAGCGGGACCTCAACATGAGGTAATTCAGGTGGATGGAGTTTCTGGAGGATTATGACTTCACCTTGCATTATCATCCTAGTAAGGCAAATGTGGTGGTTGATGCACTCAGTCAGAAGTCACGAGGAGTACTAGCTAATGTAGCTTCCCGGGAGTGGCAGATGCTCGAGATGGTAGGAAAGTTCGACTACGCACAAAGTGGATCAAGTTCGTGGTACGCTCGGGGGAGTTTAAGGCTACGCCTTCCTACTAAGCATATTAGTCTCGTATGTGGACGCAAAGATGGTCCATTAAGGACCAAGTACAATCAAGTACAGGTGAAGTCTTCGTGATAGGATGGGTCATGGGTCTCTACCGATGTATGCTATGAGGGAGGAGATCCCAGGGAGTTCCATTGTTCTAATTGCCAGGCATCCAAAGGGCAATAAAGATGAATCGTGATCTCGGCCGCCTATACTAATGAGCAAGATGAAGAGACACGCTCGGGGGAATTTGTGCCATGATGTCCATGATGCCAGGTAAGGTCGAAAGCACCAAAGGCGTGACCACCTGCACCCATTCGAGGTAGCAGAGTGAAAGTGGGAGACATCACGATGGATTTTTGAAGTGACTCACTCGCCACTGACACCGCGGGACATGATGCAAATAGCCAGGATAGTGGACCAAATTTCACTATGTCGCAAGACATTTTCTAAAGAAGGTATGACCTTCACACTAGAGGAATTTTATCGGTTGTATATTCGAGAGATTGTTTAGCTACATTGAGTGCCAAAGTCTATAGTATCTGATACAACTCCCGTGTTTACGCACACCTCGGGAAGAGTTTTAAGGTCACTGGGACATAGTTGATAATGAGCACCGCTTTTCATCCACAGACAGATGGTCAGTCAGAAATGACCATACAGGTTTTAGAGGACATGCTACGAGCATGTATCATAGATCTTAAGGATAGCTAGGAGGAGCACTTACCCTTAGTGGAATTCGACTACAACAGCTATCGTGCGAGCATACGTATAACACCCTATGAGGCTTCAGGCTGGGAGTGCCATGTTAATCTCCTCTATTTGTCGGATAGAAAGGAGAGAGTCCATCACTGGGTCCTGATTTGACTAGAGACACCTCTAAGAAGGTGAGTTTGATAATGGAAGCGTCTCACGGCCCGTAGCCGCCAGAAGAGCCATGCCGACGTACCTGCCGACCCCAAAGCCTGAGGGCGGGCGATCATGTCTTCAAGGTAATGCCTAAGAGATGAGGTCGTTCGCTGCCGGTGGAAGCTAGCGCCGAGGTACATCGGGCTCTTCGAGATACTCGGCAGGGTGCGCATTGGGGCTATGCATCGGCCGGGCATCACCGCCGAGTTTATCGCTTATTCATGAGTGTTCAAAACGCCCCATGTCGGCATACCCAACCAAACGCGAGCGGATCGGGGAAGGATCATTGTTAATATAGATGGGACCTTGAAAGAGGGACCGATGCGTATCATGGATTGTCAGGATCAGGTTTTGCGACGTAAGACCGTGAGGCTAGTGAAGGTGTTGTGGCAACACCAAGGAGTGGAAGAAGCAAATGGGAACGCAAGGACACGATGCGTGCCACCTATCCTTTCTTGTTTAAGGATGAAGGTACGTGGTTTAGTCGTTTGGTGATTAAATGACTAGTTTATATGCATGTGATTCGATGTGTAAGTGTGTGGAATTTTGGGACGAAATTCTTTTAAGAGGGGGAGAATGTAAACTTTTAAGAGGGGGAGAATGTAAAACCTGGGAAAAATTCAATTTTTCTGAAAAATGGTAAAATGGTAATTTCTGTTGAAAACCTGGAATTTTTCTAGATCTCGGATGACAAAACGGACTTCACCATTGGAATTGTCTCACGAAATCTAGTTATCCAAATGAATTTCATTTGGATTAGATGTTCAAAATTTTTACATTTTTTGCGTACCAGTGTAGCAAGTGACACATGGCATTGGGTCAATGACTCATTTTAGGACATGTGTCAAAAGGAGAGATAAGTAAAACAAAGAGGGAAAGTCTAAGGGGTGGCCCATGGAGGCCATGTGTCAAGCCCCTAGAGGAAGGAAATCCAAGTCTTTGGATAAGGGATAAGGTGAGAGAAAGAAAGCCAATGAGAAAGAGACATGTGGCAAGGGAAGGTGGGAGGAGATTCCCACTAATCAAGTCAGACAATCTGTGGGAGAAGGGTGGGGAAGAAAGAAAAAGAAAAGAAAGAAATAAAAGAAAAGAAAAAAAGAAAGAAATGAGAAGTGAGAAGGTCCACCTTCTATGATTTACGGCGACTAGTCGTTTCAAGTGGAAGCAAGAGGCAAAGTTCATCTACGCGACGAGAACTTTGCGTAGGTACAAGAATCCGGGGTTTTCGCCAAACTCCGGAGGTAAGGGTTTCTTTCCTACTTTGGTTATTTTTTGTCTAAGAGTTCACGAATGGCACGATTGTTTCGGGTCGGAGTGGTCAGGATGCTTAGTCCCAAAATTTTGGACTCGAATGTCGAATTTCGGACTATTTTCAGGCAATGTAAGACTTATTGCCCAAATTTCAGACTGGTGGTGGTGTCGTTTTTTTTTTTTTTGTTATTGCAAAAAATAATACCACGTCGTTTCGTGGTGAAAATAATGTTAATATATGCTTCTTGATGTATTGACATGAGATGCTTGATGGATGTAAATTATATGTAGAAAATATAAATTATCCATAATTTATAAATGTTACATGTAGTATTCATCATGCATGTAACATGAATCGGCATGAAATGGTATTCCGCATTTCATATGCACGGGGACATCGCGTGAAACGAGTTTGGGTTCATGACATGGTTTTTGAACAAAGTTTATCGAAGAATGTCCACCAAATATTATCGGAGGGTTGACCAACAAAATTTTTGTCAGAGTTTGTCCATTAAATATTATCAGAGGGTTGACCAATAAAAGTTTGTCGGAGTATGTCCACTAAATTATATCAGAGGGTTTTCCATCAAATTTTATCGAAGTATATCCACTAAATTATATCAAAGATTGACCAATGAGTTATCAAAAACAAAAATCTTTTGTTTTGAAAACAGTTTTTCATACATGGTTAATGTAATGCGCGAGGAGTCAAGAACTCGAGGTAATGGGCATGACATGTGGACATCTCGAGCAGGTATATGCATACTTATCGAATGTGTGTGTGTCGTCAGTCAGCATGCGCGACTTAAAGCGAGGAGTAAATTCTTATAGAGAATTCATCTACCGCATCGCTTTCACCCCGCAGGAAAATACTTATTTCTGTACCGAGGTACATCGGGATGAAACACATCCAAGAGCTGAAGCTGT
The DNA here is from genome assembly GCA_016808115.1 of Tetrastigma voinierianum. NCBI lineage: Eukaryota > Viridiplantae > Streptophyta > Magnoliopsida > Vitales > Vitaceae > Tetrastigma > Tetrastigma voinierianum. Next base: position 12,704 of record JAEQBH010008295.1, on the reverse strand, counting down.
GAAAAGGCCACTCGCTTATTCATGTATTTTGTGTACCTGATATTCATTTAGTTTCTACGACTGGGGCGTAAAACCCAAGCCATGCATGTAAGAAGGAAAGAGTTGTAATTAAACTCATTTTGTATGATTAATACAGTTTGGCAAGGTTTTCCATGTTTCATTTTTCCTTTGTAACAAAAAGGTTAGTGTATATTGAATTTAGGGTGTTTAGAAAGAAAAAAAAAAGATTAGAGGTGCGTAGAAGGCCTGTAGAGGCTACCGGGCCATCGCTGGTTTATACTGGCGACGAGGTTTTCTTGTCAGCGACAGTTTTCGCGATGTCGCGACATGGTTCTCTATGTCACAACATGGTTCTCTGTGTCGCAACATGGTTCAAGAGCGCAGGTAGGTCAGCCGGGTCACAACAAGGGTTTTCCCGCTGGAGACAGAAGCCGCTTTCTTTCTCGTTTTCTATCGCGATGTGGGTCTCCCCTATGTCAAGATTAAGAGTTTTATTCTCTGGTCGTGGACAATCGAGCGATGTAGGGTCCCTTGTCTCTGCGGCACCACTGGTGCAGGAGGTTAGGTTAATATAAGAGCGGAGTTTGGCCGAGCTGCCAAGAAATTTCAAAGTCGCACAAGAAATTTGTCGTACGTGGATAGATTTCACGGGCCGTGGTCGCTGACAGAGCAATTTTAGCGTCGCGACATCATTTGTCATAAGCCGGGATGATTTTCTCCTGCCGCGATTGCAGGATTTAGGTCGCGGATTTAGTCAAGCGTGCCAGAGTCTCTATCGCGACAATGTTTTCATGTCACGGCAGAGTACGGCCAAATCGAGGTTTTGCGGTCAGACAGCAAATATATGTCGCGTACAAAGTCAGTCGCCGAAGATTTTCCGGCCGCAACAAAGTCAGCGGAAGGCGTGGGGAAAGTATGTCATGATGCAAATCTTATGTCGCAACAGAGTTGGCCAAAATAGGGATAATTTCTATCACGACATAGGATTTTTAGGTCGCGACAGAGCTAGCACACGACGATGCTCACGCCCACGGCAGAGAGCAGTCGGGCACCACGCACATGCATGCGTGATCGAGGTGCGCACGGTAGATGCACGGCGACAAATTTCAGAGAACATAATGCGCCTGGTGCGCGAAGCGACAAGACTTCTAGATCGCAATCATATTTAAGCGCGCACACGACACGGACATGCGCATGGCATAGGAGTTTTGTCACGACAGAGATTCTCTATTGTAATGACTTGTTCAAAGAGGGGCCAAAAAAATGACCCCTGGATTTGAGGCGCTACAAAAGTGAAGGAAATGAATGGCTCCTAGCTCGAAAAAACAAAGTTTCGGAGGAAGCAATTGAAGATATGGAGTCAATGAAAGAGTGTATAAGGATGACTCAAGGCCTTATCAAAGACAGAAATCCCTATTTCTTAAATCGTTTCATAGTTTCTATAACATCGCTAACCATCTTCTAGTCAAAAATGTATTGCAGAGGAATACCCCACTGAGTATGGAAGGAAAACTTTCGACCACAAAGGAAGATGTGGGCCACAAACGGAGTTACCATAGAATCCTCTAAAGAATGAAAACCCCATAGGTGATACTTAAGAAGTTCCTGATAGAAATGACGAGGTCATAAAAGTTTTGCATTTAAGAGCTCATCCTCAATGGCGCACCTAGCTTCCAATGTACCCATAGATAATGGATCAGCATTAAATGTAATGTCATTGAGGAATATTGAGAGTTTCAAATGGCACTAGTGATCTGATAGAAATAGAGGTGGTTATGTCTGCCTTTACTGGAGAAGTATCCAAGACCCTGGGGATATCACCATTGACAGCAAAACTGCACTATTTGTCTTTTTTGTGATAAACTCTACTACAAATTACAACATTTTGTTAGGGAGGGATTGGATTCATGCCAACTAGTGTGTGCCATCCCATCTTCATCAATTCTTACTGTTTTGGAAAGGTAATGAAGTATGGTGTAGCACAAGTAACTCTTCACGGCGCGATAGTTCGTGGGAAGCTTAGATATTATGATTAAAAATTCGGGTCCTATCAAGTTCACTAACAAAGGAAACATAGGATCCCAAGGAAAGCATACACGACCAGTGGTCTATGGAACCAAAAGAGACGACCAAACTCCTAAAGGTGACTCGCAATCACGCTTACGTAATCGACGAGCGGTCTAATCATCGAGGAGACCAATGATGATTGATTACTCTTAAGAAGAAAACGTTAGAAATGCAATCGCATATTCAAATGAAGTGCACTGGGATCGTGGGAAAAGCAACCTGTGGATATCTATGGGCTAAGATGGTTTTTGGAAGAGGATGCACATGAAGAAGATGAAGAAATACGTATGGAGATTTAGAGCAAGCCCTCCTAAGTTCAAAGACACAACTCAAGTATGACCCGTGGAGAAGTGAACCTCACACTATAGAAGAGCTTCTGGCGATTATTTATATTAGTTCCTCGTCACTCGACTTCAAAGAAGGGATTATTGCAATGCTATAAGAATTCAAAGATCAAGCCGGAATTACAAACGATGCTATGATCGACGTAGGTTTCGTGGAACACCGCTTGCCATCGTTTAATTTCACCCTTTCAAAGAACCACCTAGAAGAATGTCCAAGGAGGTAGTCAAGGTGAAAGAGGAGACTGAGAAGCTTTCAAGGCTAAATTCATCAGGACCCGCAAGGTATGTGTAGTGGTTAGCAAATATCATTCCTATGATGAAAAGAATGGAAACTTGTGAGTTTATGTGACTTTAGGGATTTAAATGCTACCACCCTAAAGACATGTATGTAATGCCTATCACAATACGGTAGTCGACTTCATTGCAAATAATGAATTATTGTCCTTGCGGATGGCTTATATAACCAAATCCTAATAGATGTTGATGATAAGTATTTAAGACTCCGCTCAGATGTCTCGGGTTCCTTAGGAACGTTTCAATGGTTGGTCATGCCTTTGCTCAAGAATGTTGACGCAACTAACCAAAGGGCTATGAATGCCATATTTCATATATGTCAGCCACCACATGGAGATTTATATCGATGATATTGTGATTGAATCTAAGAAGGCTATAGAACATGTGAATCATTTAAGGAAAAGTTTTGAAAGGATGAGACTTCATCAATTGAAACTCAATCCACTCAAATGTACTTTTGGAGTTCAAGCCGAAAATTTTCTAGGGTTTCTGGTTCACCAAAGAGGAGTAGAAGTTGATCAAAACAAAGCCAAGGCCATTATTTCACTTAGGCTCCCAAAATAAGAAAGAAATTCGTGGTTCTGGGTTATGAACTATTTAAGGAGGTTCATCTCTACAGGTGAAGACTAAGGTATTAGCTTAACCTAATCAATTTGAAAGAAGTGGAAGAGTTTAAATGGGAGAAACAACACCAAACAACTTTTTATGGAATCAAAGGTTTCCCTCGTTTTAATGCCACTACTGAAGGGTCGGGCCACTCAAACTATATCTATTAGCTGTAAAGGAGTTTATAGGATGCCTTCTGGCACAAAATAATGTTGAAGGTCATAAGCAGGATGTTTACTATTTGAGTAGAGTTCTAAATTCAATAGAGACAAGGTATACATCCATTGAGAAGTTGTGTTTGGCCTTATACTTTGCATGTACGAAATTGAGACATTACTTGATCAAGTCTCAAGTGTATGTGGTCTCTCAAATCAACTTGATGAAATACATGCTAAGCCAACCCTTAACACTAGACGAATCCGCAAATGGTCCCTTTGCTTTACAAGTTCACCTCGGGTCTATTTTCCACATAAATTAATTAAGAGGCAAGCTTTAGCTAACTTTATGGTTGATCATCCTTCATTAGAAATCCAACTAAAAAATTATGTGGAATTATGGATATATGAAGTAGAAAGGCGGCCATGGATTCTTAAGTTTGATGGCTCTATCATGGATAAATATGTTGGAGCTGGGATAGTAATCATTTCACCAAAAGAGATAAAGACTACCCTATCTTTCAACTTAGCCTTCAAGTGCACCAACAATAATTGAATATGAGGTTTTTGTAATTGGCTTGGAGATCTTGATGGAACTTGGAGCACAAGAGGTACACATTATTGGGACTCTTAATTAGTACTTCGACAGTTAATAGGGGAATATAAATGCAATAACTTATTGTTGGCTCATTATTATACTGCTTCCACTCAATTGTTATATTCTTTTCATTCTAATTTTGAATATGTGCCTAAGGAATCTAATTGGGAGGCAATGAGCCAAAGACAAGTAGCCTCGTGTGTGTGAAGATGAGCAAAGAATGGACTCATAATCTCATTGTGAAAGGAAAGAAGAATCACCCCTTAATATATGAAAGAGGAATCAAATTGGAAGTCGTTAATACAAATGCAAATGTTTCATGAGATTGGAGAATTAAGATCGGAGAGTATTTAGAAGATCCTAATAGGCATGTTCCCCATAGAGTGAAATCTCAATCGTAGAACTTCGTCCTAATGGAAGGAGAATTATACAGAAATGGACTTGATAGGTTACTGCTCAGATGCCTATCCTTCCTAAACAGCATGAAGTGATAAAGCAAGTTCATGAAGGGGTCTGTGGAGCCCATCAAGTCGAGATAAAAATGCAATGGCTGATTAGGAGACATGGCTATTTTTGGCCTACCATCCTAAGTGACTACATCAATTACTCCAAAGGTTGCCAATAGTGTCAAAAATATGGCAGGATACAGAAGATACCCGATGTAAAACTCCACTCAAAAGTGAAGCTCTGGTCTTTAGAGAACGGGCTACGGATTCTGACCTGGGAAAATCTACCTGGGCCATCAAAGCAATAACTTCATCTTAGTTGCTACGCATCACTTCACTAAATAGGTGATAAGTGCACTTTGAAGAAGCGCGCATCAAGGCAATACCATTGAAGAAGGCAGATCAGAAGGATGTGATCCAATTCATCAAGGAACATATCATTCATAGGTTTGAAATTCCTCAATCCATTACAACCTACCAAGGCACTATGTTCACTGGGGATGAGATGACTTATTTTGCCAAGGACTATGGCATTCAACTCATCAGATCTACTCCCCTTTATGCCTAAGAAAATGGGCAGGCAAAAGCTACTAATAAGGTGTTGATAACATCCCGAGATGATGTTGTGAGGACAATCCTAAAGATTGGCACATAATTTTATCTGAGACCTTATAGGCTTATAGAACTTATAAAAGATATTCTACAGGGGTAAGTCTTTACTCTCTAACATATGGACAGGATGCGATGCTTTCAATGGAGGTGGTAGTTCCTTCTCTAAGAGTATCCAGGCAGTATGACCTTAATCCTTAAGAATACAGTAAGATCATGATGATGGAACTCGAGGCATTGGATGGGAAAAGATTACAAGCACTTGACCATATCATAATCCAGAAAAAGAAGATGGCTAGGGCGTACAACAAGCGGGTCAGAAGAAAGATTTTTGAATAAGGGGAGCTCGTTTGGAAGGTGGTGTCGCCATCTAAGTAAGCAAATGAGAATCGGGGAAATGGTCTCCTAAACTTTCAGAGAGACCATTCAAAGTTCACCAAGTAATCGCTTCAAATATGCCTATTGGCTAACAAGCCTCGAAGGAGAGCCACACAAAATATTCATCAATGAGAAGTACCTCAAGAAATACTTTCCCTCAATGTGGGAAATGCTGGACACTGCTAAGAAAAACCAAGATGGGGAATAAAGGAATAGCGCTGAAAATAGGTATCATCAATTCATTTTGTATTGAGGAAACTATTCTTAGTAGTTACTTTGGGTGATAAAGTATGTTGTTTTGACCACTCACAGCTCGAACCTTTTGTATTCCTCAATGTCATACTTGTTATACCCTCAATTTTTTTATCAATAAATAAAGTAGGTCCCATGACCACTTTCAACCTGGGGAAGTAGATACTGATATTTGATTGGAAGGTTAAAGTAGGCTTTACGATCCCTATTAATCCTAAATAAAGGTTTTTCCCCTGTGAATGTGCTGTTATCTCATCAATCCTCCAAAGGTGGGTTCCATGACTACTTTAGGATTGGAGAAATATGGATGACTTAGTGATAAAGTGGGCTTCGCCATTGCATTCATTATACATTAGTTTCTCCATGTCCTCGTCACTATCTGTATAGGTTCCAAGATTAGCAAGGTCATTAGAGAAATAGATATGAATTACAATTCCAAGATAGGATTTGAGGTAGTGTCAGCCTTCGCCACTTCACCTCAAAAACACACAATCCTCCAAGATTCCCAAGGAAGGTTTTTTACCATCTCAAGATTGGGGTGTGGTGCATGTGAGGAAATATCCGAGTGAAAGAAGGTAGGCCTCTAGGCCATTGGATACACATTTTTCCCTAAACAGAATACCTAGACAAGTTCAGGAGAGGGTATCATAATCATCCTTGAGGTAATAAGCCCTTATGATGAATTGGAGTAAAGGAAAGCGGGCATTATAGCCACTATACAATATTTCTCTAAAGAATTGGACTTGTTGCATCATTACACCAAGTGACAAAGTTATTCCTCAACAGAATCTGAGAAAATTAAGCCAAGTCGAAGAAGTCTCGGTTCAACACGGTGAAGATGTTGTTCGCCACTCGCAAGATAAAGATGTTCGTCATAAATAAAAAGTTCGCCACTAAAAGGATAGCTATTGCTCACGCGAACGTGATGGTGTCGATTAAAAGACCATTCACGAGTTTGCCAACGAAGATGTCGTCGTAATCTAAGACGCTTTGCCACAAATAAGAGAAAGCTCGCTTTGGAAAGCCACTAACTGGGTTCGCAACGGTGAAGACTGATGTTCGTCGTGGAGAAAATAGAACATATGTTTCTATCATAGTTTTAAGTCAAAGCAGACTTTTTAGCCATAGTTCTCAAGCATGCAAGTTTTTCCCCAACACACAACAATGCAATATATATATATATATATAGGCAGCATATATATATATATATATATATATATATATATATATATATATATATATATATATATATATATATATAAAATAATAGTAGGCTTTTAGCCACTATCTCATCAATTTCTCCAGAGCGCACTCAATAGACGTAGATATCATCCACACACAAACACACCTCCAAAGGCAAAGCCTAATGCCACCGTCCACTAACGCACGTCACGGCAGGAATTTCACGCGGTGCATGCGAAGTGAATCTACAAGTAGTACACACAAGTTCATCACATCCAAAAGAAGGCCTAGTGCCACCTTGGTCTGCTAATGCAATGTTATGCTTGTGAGTGCATCTGTGCAATGTCAGTGAGTTCCCATCAACAATCTAAGCACAAGAAATCAAGTATTTCAACAGCAAGTCCTCAAGCAATGGTTGGCTTTTGGCCACCTAGCAAAAAAAGATAAACTTGATAAGGTCAAGGGTCATGTCAAAATCATTAACCATGTTTGAAATGGAGGGAGATCAAAAGTCGTAGAAAGAAAAATCGACGGAAGGCTTTTCTCGAGGTATTACTACTTTTTTTCTTAACTCATCTAATCGAAGTTCGTCAGTTTCGTTTCTTCCCATTGATAATCCACATTCAAAGGGGTAAGTTTCACTTTGGGCCTCATGGTAGAATGATGAGAGAGGAGAGAAGGGAAGAGAACCTTTGACATATAAAATCTCTTTCCTACAAACATGGCCGATAGTCCATATTATATGCGAAGGGTAATTACATACCTAAAATTTAATTTTTCAGCTCAAAAGGTGTTGGAATCGGGTCGAATTCGATATATCAAGCCAAAACCAAGCTCAAACCAATCCGAAAGCTGTTCATGATAATCACGTTGAAAGGGTCTAAGGAAATTTATGGAATTTTTCACTCATTAAAGGCTAAATTTCAAACGCGAAACTGTCTCAAAAGCAAGTGGAGGAGACTTTTCCAACCTAAGTCGCGACATGGCATAATGTGAGCAGTTATTGTTAGTGGATAAATGACTTGGAGAACAAGTTGTTAGTGGATAAATGACTTTAAGAACAAGTTGTTAGTGGATAAATAACTTAGAGAACAAGACTGTAGTGTGTACGTGACCGCCATTTGGAAAAGGGGCGGGTCGGGAGTGCGATTCAAATGCCTATAAAAGGAAGACTTAACATCAGATAAAAGGACCGACAAATCAATCATCAACTAAGATTCAAAATAAAGCATTTCGCAAGATTTTCTTAGCTCACCTACAAGTTCATCACCCGCCTTTTCATATGCCTAGCTTAGTTTTAGATATTCTTCCAAGCATTTTATAACTTTAAAGCTTATTGCTTCAAATATCATTTTCTTTATTCATTCTACAATGAAATCTGTTATCTTTCAAGCTAGTCTATTCAGTTTTTTTCTCTCAGCTTTCAATATAGTCTAATTTTCAAAGCATTTTCCACTTAGATTCTAGGTAACTGTTAAGGAAACTTAGGAATCCATTTTTCGCTTGATTAAAAGTTAGATTTCGGTACAGTTTCAGTATGGAAATACTATAATTTCCTAGCACGCCAGTGCATTCTCCAATTTCTGTGCTTTTGTATGTTCTGGACCAAAATCCAGCTAAAATAGATATCAACAATTAAATTAATCTATCCCTTCAAAAAATAAAAAACAATTAAATTAATCAATATTTAATGGATTATTCCATACATCTTTTTACACTTTAAACATTATCCTCATTATGTGATTAAAACATTATGGGGATGAGGATAATAAAGGTGTCCTTTTTGGACACACTTTTATTTTATGTTTAAAAGCAAAAACACATAGCCTTTATAAAAATGCAATTTTTTAAATTTCTCTAAGATATGATTATTAAAACTAGTTTTAAAACTCGATATATTAATCTTTATTTAAATGAGACCCCTTTGGTCCGACCCGACAATGGGTCCGAACTAACTGATGCCTGAGCACCACTTAAGTGTAGCACCCCTTTTCGGTCCGACTATCATGGGTCCGAACTGATCCCGGATGCTCGATACCACTATATCAATTTTATCAAATCATTTATCAAAACAATTTCATTAATATAAGTGTTTTCGCTTTCAAATCTCAAGGAAGCGATTTCACTGGGGCGCTTCATAAACATTTACAATTCAATGCAATTCCTTACAAAATATGCATTTAACAAAATGGCATTTTATGCCGTTTTTACAACATAATATCCAAAATCGTGATCTCGCATATAGGTATAAAAATAATTTCGGAGTTGAACTCCTTTTGTTTACAAAACAATGTTATGCTAAAAAAATGGTGAGGATGTATGTGACGGAGCATACTCCGTGAACTTTCTGAATGACTCTAAGCTCCTTGACCTTGGGTCTGCTTTCAATCACGCCACTCAAGATAATGCGGTATCGATAAACAATACGCTAAGCATTTTCATGCTATGGTTCTATACAATTTCATTCTTCTGTTTCAGTTTAAGTCAAATCATGAAATTTTACTGAACAAAACTTTCAAATCTTTTTGGATGATCAATGTCAATACAATACATATACTTATTTCATATACAATCATTTGCGGTTCATTGATCATTCCAAATATACACTTTTATATGCAATAAATCATTTATAACCAAATAATGCATTTCACAATGCTCTTTTCATTTCAATTTGCAATCATGCTTTTCAATTCCAATATGTCAACAATCTCAAAATCAATTCCGCCGCTCTTAACGACTTAACCTATGTTTTCGTGATAACGATATCGAATCACCCGCCACGTCCCGCTGGGACCGTTGTGCCTAAGATAAAAACATTTGTTTTATACCACGCTCGTCCCACTAGGCCGCCGACCGGTTATTAAAAATCAATTTAGAACACTACCGATACCGTCCCGCGGGCCGACGGAGCGACACATCATCACGTTTGTTCGCAGTGATGGGCGACTTTGACCTTTATTAGTATACCAATCTATCCTTAATGCGACCAGCTAACATTCTATTGCGGGCTGCTCAAAACCTTATAGCAAAAATACAAATAATATGTACATTTGTATAAACAAGCTTCATTTTTTAATACCATGAAATTTTCATATGCAAACATTTCACAATCACCTAAGCCAAATCAACAAAACTAAATCAATATGCTTCTCTTATACATTTAGAATAAACATTTCAAATCTTGAAACAAAAATAGGAGAAGATAGAACAAACCAATTTATCTCTTTCTTTTTGCCTTGTCCTCAATCTCGGTCCTAGGTTAGGTGATCCTCAATCGGCCTCCCTAAAGAAATCACAATAATATCACATTTATAAACTAGCACTACTCACACTTAACGAATATTCGTTTCGTCGAGGCGGCGAGGTACAGTACATTTTTTATTTAGTTTTATCCTTATTTGAACCCCAATTAATCATTTATTAGGATCCTTAAACCAATGTAATGAATAAGGAGATTTCTAAAACAAAATTCAAAAAAAATTACCGTGGAATAGAAATTATGTCAGCAGCCGCGTAAATGCTAATGGTCGCTATGCGCACTGGGCAAGTCATTTTGCACCGCCCGCCGCAGCGAGTGGTATCCCACACCTCGCGTAGGTTTACGTTAGGCGTGGCTCCCGCCGGGGTTTAGGAGCCCGACACGACCAAACTAGTTTGCACCCTTGCGATTTTTTTCTCCAAAATCCCAAAACAAAACATGGGAATCACTCTCAATAACATCCTTATATCATCTCAAACAACCATGTGAGCAAAACCCATGGACGATTAGTTTTTCAACCCAAACATCATCAAAGAAACTCTAGGGTTTGGTTCTTATCTTAAATCCCTTTGCACATGAAGCCCTAGCCTTTTTCCTTCTTCCTTCTTACAAGATCTTGAACAAACATGGAGAGATTCACACCAATCTCCAACTATATTCCAAAACCCTTGCTTTTTCTCCTCTCCCACCCTCTCAAAAACGTTTTTGCACAAGTGGGAGATTTCTAAGACCAAAAATGGTCTAAGTCACTTATCTTTCTCAAGGCCATGTTTGGCACATCAAAAACACATTTTTGGATTTAAGTTGCCTCATTTTACTTTAGCACATATATCACTTCTATTTGCACTTAAACACAAACATATTTTTCAAATGACCCGAGAAGTCCTCATTTCACAAATTCCAAATTTCTGCCCTTTTTCACTTGCTAATTTCTCGTGCTTGATCATTTAATCACTTAGCATATATCATTCTAATCATATATACTCATTTTCGATGATATAACATTTAACATTTTTTCATTTAATCATTTATCAATTTTAAAAACTCCCATATATTTGGCTCAATTTATACCCAAAACATATAATAAAAACAGTTATAAAAATTATAGGGTATTTTTGGGGTGTTACATAGCATCCCCTATTTAAAATATTTAAAATTAGTTTTTAATTAGAGTTATTATACTTTAATAGAATTGATTACTATTTTTAATTTTAAAGAAAAATAATTGTAATTTTAAGGTTATTTGATTAAAAGGTTTTTTTTTTATTACACTTTTACTTAATGTAGTAAATTTGAACAAGAACACTCTTACTTTGGTCTCCCGACTCTCGTAGTCACCGAACCCGTCAGGGCATTCACTCGGCTAGTTGCAACCTCGCAAAACAAAGCAAGAGACGCGTGGTGGTACTGGCCGCTCCGACACGGCAGTGTCAACCTTTTCTAGAAGACTTAGAGTTTTTAGCAGTAGCCATCTCAATCAAGAATCTCATACCTGTGTTGGTGTGACTTCCTTCTCTTTTATGGAGGGGGGGAAAGAGGATCCGTCTTTTCTGGGTAGTAGACAATTTCTTCCCATAATGTCAGGGGAAGATGGCTATTATTTAGGGAAGGGTGACTTATTCTTCCCTTTACGTAACCATCTTCCTGATAGGACTGCCACTAAGAGGATATTCCTATTTTGTCAGAGGCGACGGGGTCAACTTAAGATGTGCTCACGCCAGGGGTGGAGAGCCGATTGGCAACTTCGCCGGGAGAGTCGCCGACGGAAGACGTGTTGAAGCTAAACAAGGCGCCCGTGCGGGATCCCCGATCCTCCGAGCGTAGGATTCCGGGCCGGCATTCCCGGGTCGGTCGGGTGTCTGGGGCCGACCAGTGCCCCGGCCGACTAGTGCCCCGGGCCCGCAATGCCCAGGCCCCGCCCGCGGTACCCACAATGCCCCCCTTTTCTCTGTCGGGGAGGAAGATCATCCCCGGTCGGGAAAAAGAATAAGGTTGACCATCACCACATGGGGAACAATTTACCATTAATGCTGATTAATTTTCAACGTAAATTTTATAACTTTTTTGTAATTGCATTAGATGCTATTGGATCATCTAGATGGATCCTGAAATATGGGAGCAGCTATAAAAGGCGAGGATGACTAGGTTCGTTATCCTACTGGGTATATACGTCCATCCGACAGAGAGGGACAACAGATCGTTGGTGGACACTCTGAAGTAAAGGGGTTGTAGGATGAGGGACGGTGGCGATCAACTAGCTGAATGTGCCTTTTGGGCATGGGATGGCCAGAGACGGCATGGCTTAAGCGGAGTCGGAAATATTCGGGGAGGTGTTTGGGTGGTTCTAAAACTTGAATGGCAGCCTCTACATCCGAGGGCACCCCTGCTGAATCCTGCAGGGGTCACTCAAATTCTCCACCAGCCTCATCCTCTCCTTTTCCTCCTTTTTAGCCTCCGTGGCCGCACCGGAGCTTTCTCGCTTCTCACCAGCCCGGCCACCATCTTGGTCTCGCG
>JAEQBH010008294.1:0-42761 GCA_016808115.1 Tetrastigma voinierianum | reverse complement strand
TTTTGTTCGACGATGCCCACGTAGTCAAAGTTAAGGTCAAAGACCGTAAGTCAACAGGCTATCAAACTATCGAGGTGGCCGAGTGGAAGTGAGCACGCCACGATGATTCAGACCCACTTCGCTACTAACACCTGGCAGACATGATGGGTAATATGATAGTGGACTCGGCCCACTTAAGTCGGGCATATTTGCGTCAGCGCGCATGACTTTCAGACAGATTCTTCGCCAGAGTATTCGCCGAGAGACGTTTCGCCATATGGCGGCTAGTATCTATAGTCGGCCAGAGACTTAGGTTACGCGCATTTTCGGTGTATGAGTCAGGTATATAACATTACACGATGATAGCACTTACCTAAAGATTTTATGGTCAAGAAAGAGAGACTATACAGGTAAGGAGGATATGCCGCGAGCATGCCGTTTGGGATCAGGTAGGTAAGCGGGAGGAGATGGTTTCTGAGAATTTCGCTTACAATACTCGCATTGTGCTAGTATATTGTGATGGTACTATATGAGGTATTGTGATGAGGCCATGACACTATTATGTTGTGACTTCAGGTACAGAGTTCGACACGTCCTCATTCACAGAGACACCCCTAGTAAGGTGAGCTGATACTTATTAACGCCTTCGCGTTCGTGTCAGAGATATGTTTATGTGGCTTACGCCGAATTTATCTTTGAGTGGTCGAGATTACGTTTTTCGGCAGATGCTTGAGGTGAATGATTTGTGTTCGCAGCTGCAGGTTATCGCCAGATTCACGCCCTTCCAGATACTCCAGAGGGTAGACATTTATGGCATACGGCTGGCGACGCCAAAGATGTCAGGCAGTTCATTTGTAGGCTTTACGTCGACAGCTTCGGCAGGTACGGCATTCAGCCATTTATAGTGGATTAGAGAGATTGAAGCTGATATGGGATGGACTTAGGAGTGGACTAGTGTGCATGTGATGGTGTCGATTAGGTTTTGCACGCAAGATCGTGAGGTTAGTGAGGGTGGCTTAGGCGCACTGATGAGGAGCCACGCGGGGAGCGGCACGTGATGGCCACCCATCCCTTCCTTGCTTGTGACGCAATAAGACGGTTTGTCATTTAATATTTAAATGACTAGTCATTTATGGTAGTAATGCCACGTGATAGATTCATAGGTACTTGTCCGGGATGCAACAGATTTTTTTATGATGTGATATCAAAGACTCGGCAAATCTTCGGGATTTTTGAAAAACGGCAAACGGTAATTTCTAGAAAACCAAAATTTCTTCCAGATTTTTACGACGCAACGGATTTCATCGCTGAAATTCGTCACAAATTCAGCTAACACGTCACTTGATACTTGTAGATAGCCGCGCTTCACGCTGAGGTACTTCAAGTCGCGGTAACGCCAGCAAAGACATGTGATATGACGAGTACCATTACATGCGTACTATGCGAAATATGTTGCATGATTAGAGAGATGATGGAAATGGCGTTTATATAGCCGCGTCAAAAATCGTGCGGGACATAAGTAGAATTCACGAAAGTTTAATAAGATACATAAAAAGCCAAATAGTGTCATCTTCATTTGAGACAAACGGGCGCGAGATGCAGTTACGGATTTGAGATTCTGTATATATAGAAAGTGTGGTTTCCAGATTTCTGGCGAAACTGACCGCCTGGCTTCTCGACAGAGCGGCGTTGTGCTGTTCTACGCGCCAGGCTACGTGATTACCACCTGGTGAGTTCGACAACCCAAGAGGTAGGATCTTTCCTACTTGTGATATTCTTGGCTGGGTTTCATGTTTTATGTTGTGATATCTAAGGTTTAATTTAGCCGTAAATCCTGCCTTAAAACCTTGAACTCAGGAGAAAATCCCAATTGGTAATGTGAACAATGCCAACCCGGTGTCATCGTTCATGCAGGATAGTGATGAGATGCGGTGCAGGGCTGTGCCGTGGCATTCAAATTTCGACTGAGCCAGGTTTGATAATTCAGCCCATGTGATACCCGCAGCCGTTGATGAATTTCATTAACATGATTTATTTGAATTAATTGCGCACGATATATTTATGAATATATTAGCACGAATGTTTTCGGATTTATTGATTATGGTATCGATATGCACTGGGGCAATTTCTATAATATTATAGAGGAGCATGACATGAGCAGCCAAAATAGTAACGCGCAGGAATAAGGAAGATTTTCTCGGCATTGCTCGTGATATTCGCCCAACAGATTACTTTCTGATGGAGGACTATGATCATTTATTTATCTAAACATTTCGTTTCTAGGGCTATTTGAGAGTGTGGTGTTCAGAACAAAAGCTTTTGCTTTCTGAAACCTGATATTTTTACGTGATTCTGCCAGCATATGTGAGGAGCTTCCGTGATGACTTCTGACATGGATCACCGCAGACATCCAGCAGGTCCATGCACTACTGGGATGCGGATTGCCTGTCATGGCATGTACTTAGGCAGATGATAAACGATATGGGTACATTACATTTACTTTTGCTCACTCGCCGAGATCACATTGCGGCCAGTGGAGTGCACAGATTTGCTTTCACCAGATGCGTCACGCTTAGGAGCTCCGGCCATGGTTTTTGGGGTCGGCCCGTTTTGGTATAACATGCACAGAATCTTATGACCTGATATGTTCGAGGAAGATACTTGAACACCCTGAACTATTGCAACATAGGTTGATGTATTTGCAGATGATGTAGCCCAAGTCACATATTTTACTGCAGATAGGACCTTATGCTTCATCACGTGAACGCTCGACAGTCATCCTGGCAGAGTTCCTCACAGTGCGAGATTCTCGCCGGATTATGAGGTGCCTAAGCGCCTCGATTGATCCATGATTATTTCCAGAGTCGACGGACTTCTGTTTTGGGGCCACACGGCTTACGGGGCTGTTAGCAATCAGCAATATATTAGGTACGCTTTCGTTATCCTCACTATGGCAAGAGTGTTATTCGACTTAGGTGTGTCACATCTATCCATCACGATCTACAAAAATAGAGATAGGCTCGAGGTTGAGATCTCAGAGAGCCCATGCGGTGTGAGTTCTCCTCAGGATCAGGAGAGCATACCGGAGCATGTCACCGCACCAGATCGGATTCGCCTACGCGGACTGGTGGCCGCGGATATGTCGCAGTTCGGCGTCATCCGGATGGATCGCCGACGCGCACACGCCGCTGTCATCGACAGAGCCGCAGGAGGTTACGCTTCGCACAATCGGATGGTACGGTGTTACATTCCGTGGATGCTACGATGCTTTACCCCGCGTCGCGGTACGATTCCAAACGGCAAGGATGGGCTGCGGGTCAGTCGATTGAACGCCTTACCGAGGATTTATGCGGAACGACAGATTCGCTGCAGTGCCAGCACAGGATTGTTGCTCAGACGATACATTTACTTCCAGGCAGGGGTCTTGACTTTGTGGTTTGTTACATCCCAGACGCTTCATTTATCTCTATGACTCACATAAAGATACGCTGAGCCATGGTGAACTGGCCTGTGACATTATCGCCCTGGATTGGCGATTTACAGACTTGCTAATTTCTCACCACAAATACTTCCCGCTCTGATTGGCTTAAAAAGAAGGACAAGACCCTTCCATCGCAAGTACTCATTCATTTATTAGCCGAATAGGTTACAATCAAGAATTCCATACTATTAATTAGACTGGATGATTTGTCGACCAGGTTGACATTGCGTCTACCTAAGATAGACTCGTGACGTTACCATTACTTGAGGTTGCGACATCAGAGATCCTTAAAGACAATAACGTCGAGACGCATATGGGCACTTTGACTTTTACAGCGATTCCGATTTGACGCACGCGCCAGCGAGATCTGCAAGATCCGCGCTGAAGGCGTTCCAACCTATCTCAGATCGCCTGTCATGTCTTTGGTGATGATATTCATCCGTCTCCTGGCCCAGATACATGGCGACGGCTGGGGATTGATTTGACGCACAGAGATCACCGCCGTACGCCAAGTTTAGTAAAAGCAGTTTTAAGCTTATCGAGATGAGATTTTTGCGCACATAGTCAGCTTTCAGGAGGCCGCAAACTCCCTATAGCGTCGAGGTAGTGATGAGTCGAAAGGCGTCGCCTTCAGATACTACTTTCGGATTGGCCAAAATACTTACTACAAAGATTTCGCGTTCTTTAGCTTAATGGATTTACTGCCGGTATTGAACCGCCCGCACCCTTTTTGCGCTTACGGATTTACGACGGTACCAGTGGTGGGTCGCTCGGGGTTTCCAGCTTACTTCGTACACGCCGCCACCCTGTGGGGCTACGTGATCTCAAATTTTCTCCGCCGCCATTAGCTATACGCGGTAATCCGGCCGCAAGATGGCCATACTGAGAATTTCCGTCGCCAAACTTCAGCAACTTCAGTTTACCACCAGGCCCTTCGCCGGCAACTTAGGCCACGGATTTTACTTTTCCGTCGCCAGCCAACGGACATGCGTAGGTTCGTTTATTAGCCACGGTCGGTTTTTCTGCCGCAACTTAGCTTGACGGATATTTGATCCGTCGCAGGCGCCATTATATAAAATAATTCGCCGCATAGCTTGACGTGCGTACTTCATCCGGCTCGCTAAAATCGCCGGTCATTTCAAATCGCCGCACCCCCAGCAACACGCACATCCACCCAATATAAATAATACTTAAGTTTGCAATCCATCGCCAGTTCATTTCTTGCAAGACTAGAGTTATTTAGCCACTAATGTCCGCTTCATACTTTATCTGCCATAAAATTATTTTGTTTTACTTTATATTACTTATATTTATTATAATATATTTACTTTTGGGACATTAGGAAATTATATTGATGGTAAAGTACATATTCACGGGAAAATAATACATTTTTAGCGGTTATTGCTGAGGCTAAAAGCAAATGATAAATAACATACATTAATTACGGCAACACCAAAAAGCCTTAACACACAACTAGTCCACATCAATGCCCAAAAAAAAATAACTCATAATCTGCAGTGATCAAGATCACTTAATTCAGAGAGCCGGTTAATGGGGTAAAGTCGGATCGGTGGGATCTGAATGTCAGCATTATTGGATTATGACGCGCTGCCAAACATACCAACCGCCCATCTTCGCTGAAATTGGTCGCTCTACTCGTCCCTGACGCCAATCCACACTTCATTCATTTCGGTGCCGAGAGTTCCTGAACTTCATTTCATCCTCCGGTCCAACCATCCATTCGCACGCTGCAATCGCTTCCATCGATGCGTACCATAGCCGGCAGATGGAATTTATCTCGGCGTACGCGACGCCGGTTTGCCAGCTGAGATGATTTCTGCTTTTTTTACTTCTCCAACCGCTGCATATAACTGAGTTCATGTTAACTTCACAGCATCTGCTGAATCCTCCTCGTATCGAGGCGCAGGCACCATGGTTTCCATGCATCCTATATTTAATTCATTATAAAATTACTAATTATTTAAGAATAATTGCTGAGTTATTTTAATAAAGCAAAATTGAAATCTTACATTGATGTCCCAGATCTTGTCAACCCAAAGCACCATCTTTTGCAGGCATCTTCTTGAACACTTCAAATGCATGGGGGCTGCCAATTCTTTCCTACAAAAATTACTTATCAACATTTAGCTCAGCAGATATTTATGTTCATTTAAAATATTTTTATTTCATTAAAGTAATGCTAATGTTAATTGTGGATTTATGCCATCAGAGTAAAGAGAAGATCGCGTATATATCTCTTTCGTGGATATATTTTAGTGTTTTGGTCCGCGTCTTATATCTCGTGAGGCATTCTACGTTAAGCGAAGTTTCTACATTTTGGTATATAGTTCTTTTTTTCTCTTCGACATATTCATACATCCATCCCTACATCGCTTCCCACACCCTATAAACGCCTCCTCTCGACTAATGCATCATCTTTAATCATCCCAAAGATAAGCTTCGGCAGGCAAAAGATTGAGTCACTGTTTACACCACATTACAGCAGTAGTTGCACAATGTGATTTTGAAATAACACACACAATAAAAGCTCTGAATGATTCTAAACTACATACACAGTAGCTGCACATCGTAATGCTGCAAATTCTTAATGAAACAAAAGCTAGAAGACAATACATACCTTCTAATACTGACTCAGACAAGAGGCATAACATTCCTTCTTGTCTAATGCAGAGATGAAGTGGCATCCATCAGGCGCCAATATCCTTAACATGAATATCCTTAACATTTCAGGATAAGATATGCGCCCTTTTTGTTCCATTTTATAAAAACATTTTTAGTTCCTAAAATACTCTTTTCTTTTCTCTTAAAAACAGCTCGAAACAGATTCTAAAATTATTTGCAGGTCAGCTACCACAATCCTCAATCTACTTTATTATTAAATGATATTATAACATATAATGACTTCTTTAAAAATAATACTTAATCATCAAGACTGACTTTGTGATCGCTTTACCCTACTTAAAATAACTGCAGTCGATTCATTGACCTAGATTCGTATTAGCTGAATTCTTTCACCTGAATACAATTTATATTCAGAAGTCCATGACAGCCATCAAAATCGATTTAGATGCATTTAAATAGAACACTTAAAGTTCATGCCGATTCCAAGTGTGCAACTATATTATCCATGATTCGTTAAGAATTTATAAATTATACTCCATCATCTTGGTGAGATTTCAGCTTGATGTTCCCTTCCTAGCCATTCCCAACAGTCATGTAATGAAATATCCATTCATGATCTCGATAGTATTTTCAGATTTTATCACACCCCACTCATCTGCTTTTCCTCCATAATCCGATAATAATATATTCGATTTCCGTAGACAAACAACAAAACAAAGAGAAAATCTCACCAAAAACGATCTGCAAACAAAAACCCAGACCATTACTAACAACTAGCTTCCTCCATGCATTCCCGGTCATCCCAACTAAACTATACCGATCTCTTTTTTTTTCTTTTTTTTTCTTTTCTTTACGTGCAAAACCTTTTGCCATGCATGAGAATCACAAACAAAATCTTTTCCGGCAATAAGCTCAGCTACAAAAACTAATCAAAGAAATAAATAAGGTGAAAGATGAAGTTCTACTATACAAGAGAGAAAAAGACTACTACTTAAAAAAGAAAGAAGAAAAGATATATGTTTAACTGTCTGGTCCACAAATTTAGTTCCAAACCCTTTTTCAAGAGCTAAAGACATGAGATTATATAGAATTTTTTTTTTTTTAAAGTTCCTAGTCATCATCTAGATTTAGAGTTATTACAATACACAAAATTTGTCCTGTACTATCCTCAAAATAATGTGGTCAGATGGATTCGCGCACCACACATATATTGGTAAGATAGTCGGCACATATGAAAAACACCGCAACTGTTCCATGATCCCGGCGGTACCACTCGCCATCGACGGTCTTCGTGTTGCGGTCCCAGACAACAGCCACCGAGGCGAAACATCGCACCAGAGTTGTTAACAATCCAAACAACATTTTGTAGCGCCCATCGCACGTCGCGAATAAAGATGGCATGGTCTTCGACACTGGCTTACATTTTTCTCGTGGTAATGAGGATGTGGTGCCACGATCTGCTGCGCCGACGCGCAGAAGATCGTGATCGCCTGGCGGGAAGCGTGGTGATGAAAGCCTACATTGAAGGCAGGTGGTTCTAACTCTATAGCCGGGGCAAAGGCTTTCTGAAGGTGCAGATTTGCCGCGCAAGATAGTTCGGGCCTGTCTCCCACTCCGTAGAATTGGCCCGTCTCGCGACGGCAATTCCTCCTCATACCTTCAATGAACATAATTACAAAAACAACACATTTATAATGAAAATGACTACTATAAAGGCATATATATGAGTGAGGCATTGTATTGAAATACATATAAATATATTCATAAGATCATAATATAAAGGCATCAATTATTCATTATCGCATTATCGCCACACATTTCACTTTTATATTTATTCGGGATCTATTTCAGTTCCACCTCCCTCATTCTTCTCAAGTTCTATATCAACACGTTCATAAAAAGGACACCGTGATTAATTAGCCGATAAGAGGTTCTTTGTTCGCCGTAATATTTCACATACGTTTCGTATGACATCCTCTGAAATGCCCCGCATCTGATAGCAAATTCTCATGTCCTCGCCATCTCTCTCTCTACTTACCTCCCAGCTTCTTTATCTCGGCAAATGTTCCACCACCTACACATGCTTTTCCCCGTGCTGGATGCACGGCACAGATCTCGCAGCTTCGTTCCGCGAGAGAATAAATGCTTCATATTCATTGAATCTTCGCGGTTCATATCACGCTTATACGTGGCGACTTTGTACTTCGATGCTTGAGCCGATCGCACCATCGATTACAATACGCGACTTTTCGCGGTGATGCTGTGGCATTCCACCGTGAAAATTTATTAGCTGACCATATGTCCACTAAGGCATCGTACCAGAACCCCCTTACAATAATTCATTATTCATGGTTTATGATGATCCATGTCCCAAAGTGTGAAACTTATATCCATCTCAAGATACAGCCAGAACGTCCCTGACCCGTGAAAAGGTCCTTTTTGCAGGTCCTTGTGAATCGCCTGAGGATATCCTAACCAAAGTCATGGTCTATGCAGGGATTTCAAAGATAAGAATCATAGTACCTGTAATTCAACAACATATATATATATATATATAGATAGATACATAGATGAGAGAGAGAGATATATATATATATATGTTACATAGCTGAATTTCCTTATTACTTACATGTGCCTCAAACTAAGATGCAAAGTCTTTATCGTTTAGCATCACTTCATTTCTTCAACATATGGTTGATGTTCTCTTATCTAGCTACAAATAGTCTTATAGCAATGACTATTAGTTTCAGTAATTACATAAATATTTCCTTGCATATATAATTAGTTTTCATCATTTCTTTAAGAAATTCGATACTTACTCAATATGTGGCTTTATTTCTTTCATAATTCAATAGAATATACGTACAGCGCATGATATCTATCCCAGTAAGATATCAAAATTTTTCCTTACAATGCTCTACTCTATGCTTAAAATGGAAAGATCCTCATGTTCTTGAGTTTCATCTCTATCAACTACACCAGATTTCGTGGCACTCTTCGATGTCTCATTGACATATGGTTCAAAATAATGCATACAAAATGAAGATGTCTCCCTCAATTAAATATGCATTGCATATAGAACTTCCTTACACTTTGCTTTATTTGCGCATATTATTTTTCAATCCCTAAGGTACTTCAAAGATAATCTTGCCGGGTTACATAAAATAAGCAGTCATTTAAATTGATTGATATCACCCATATGATTTATTTTCGGTGCCACTCTTCGCGTATGATTCATCGGCATGAATGTGA
The DNA here is from genome assembly GCA_016808115.1 of Tetrastigma voinierianum. NCBI lineage: Eukaryota > Viridiplantae > Streptophyta > Magnoliopsida > Vitales > Vitaceae > Tetrastigma > Tetrastigma voinierianum. Next base: position 33,406 of record JAEQBH010008294.1, on the reverse strand, counting down.
CTTTGGTCCCCTTGCTCATACAAGAAATGCGGATTTGGGATGCTCCATACAATCGTACCGGAGGCATTATACGCCTCACATGACAATGCGAATTTCATCTTCAAGTCGCCATGCCTTCTCTCGTTATTACCGTGATAAGATCTAAAAGTTACCGTACCCGCCAAAGATGATTTATTTCTTCGCAATAGTTCACGGGGCCGTTATTTTGAATAGCGCTTCGCGATAAAACATGGCGATTGCGGCTTTTATGCTACATTTTGTTATTCACACACATCTTTGCCATGTCTCGCGGCATACCCCGCCGTGAAATCGTTCTTCAACCATTCGCAGACAAAATTTTTTCTCGACTTTATCCAAAGTGAGGCAGCTGATATTTGCTCGCGTTTCTCATTTCCGTGCACCTACTTTCATTCACAAAACTCTTTTGCTTTCACCAGATTTCAGATTGTCTTTTTGTTTTCCTTCAACATTCATACAAAGACAAGAGCATTATCAAAGACATTTTTCTTCATGATATCTGTATTTATTTAATGAGGTTTGAGTTTCCATATAGTAATCCCAAAAAGATGCTTCCATCCATATCGCAACTCTGAAAATACGCAGCACAGTGACTCAAAGACGCTCTCACACTTCTTCAACCCCACCGTCACTTGCCTAATACTCCCGATCTATTACGTGGTGCAATCTTTTCTCACTGCTTTACCTTCAAGAAAGAATTTTTATTCCTTTCCGAATTGATTTATGTCTCAGGTAGAATTACGATGATTAAGTCAACGATGATGGTTCACTTTTATTGGCTGGCAGATATAATTTTTATGTATGAGGATAGTGAGCTTCAGCATTTCCATCCCAACAACATTGAGTATATGAAAAAATCACTAATTGTCCACATTAGAGCAGCCTTCATTTGAAAATTCTGCTTCCTCAAATGTCATATACTATTACACCACTCCTCCCACAATGCTTTCAACTCGCAATTAAAGGTTGTAAGAAAACATCCACTTTCTCCCTTCGATTCCTTCTTGCCTCGTACAATTATAGATAAAAAACATATATTCATCTTCATGCACATCCATGGGGCAAATTGTATGACTAATATAACCATTCACAAAGATCATTGACTGTCCGGGATGACCCAATGATTTGTAAAAACATAGTGGAAAGATCAGCCAATATTTCGACTTTCACGTAATCAGGATAGGAGTTTGATTTAGGCTGTTTAGTGCCCCAGTCCCAACACCACGCATAACACCATCTCTCGCACCATGCCCGCGATGCCACTTCATATCTTGGTCAGCACAGACGCAAATACCAGACTGCGATGCGAAAAAGATGATTTTTGCAGAACATTTTGTTTTCTCGCCACAGATCTGACGCCGCACACCGGTAATTTTACTAATTTCACTTTTGATGATGGAGCCCACGATTTATTTATCAATTTACTTACCATGTACATTTACTTGCTATACCATTTTTGGCCTATAATACCATTACATGAACATTTATATATTTGTTTTAAGATATTGATTTATCAAAGGTTACTTAGCATATTTATTTGCTACTTTTCTTGACCAAAGCCACTGCACATTTATGCCTGTATTTGTAGCAGATGATGACAAATTGAAGCATGAAGACGGCGGAAAACTACCAACCAACCTCCTTCTCCCTCTCCTCCTCCACGCCGCACCGCCACCCCCGCCAAATACTCAGCCGCCCACACCGATCAAAGCCGTCCGGGAGACCAGAGGTGCACTCCATCACCGCCACTTTAACTTGCTTTGTTTCGCCGGCCGCCTGCTCGCTAATCATGCCCGCAAGCTCTCCTCGCCTGCCGCCAACACATCACGCCTATCCGTACGACGCTTCGCCACCTCCGCCCGCCGTTATTTAAAAGACTTCGCCGACACGCAATTTCGACTACTTTGATTCATTTGCACCGCCTCATCGTTTTGATAATCATCACCAGTTTCGCTTCTTTCACCGCCATCTCGCCGATTTCATTATTTCGCCAAACCCAGGTTCGTATTGGAAATTACCAATTCTAAAACTCAAAGACGACTTTAGGTCGCATTACTCGCCGCTTCGCCGGCGACGAGACGCGGCTTTCATTTGAAGCCAGAGTACTGCCTGAGGCTTAATCCACCACCGTGGTCCCCCAAAGAAAATACTTCATTTTGGGCCCTTGCCTGGGCCGCAGTCCTCGCATCACTTCGACCATTCATTTTTCCTACATTGTCGCTTTGCTGACGGAGTTTCAAAGTGTCGACAGATCGGTCGATCTCGCTCCGCGTTCGACGGTGGTATCAAGCTTCACCAGATTTCAGAAGATTTCTATAGCCTGTAACGGTAGAGGAAACCCCACCTCCAGCATCGTTCGATATTCGTGATTTTAATTGTTCGTGAATGTTATTTTAGCATTGAAATGCCTTGTTTACTGTTTAATTGCTCATGTTCAAAAGTTTTGAGAAGACGGTTGGTAGTTTATATACACGCCGCTCGATGTTGTGTTTACTTTATCTCGTGATACTAACGCGCTGATTTTTGATATAACGTGATTTTTATTTATATCTCTATTGGCGAAGGCGCGAATATACTGATGATCCGTTATACTGATTACCGGTTATCGCGAATGTCGCTCAGCCGATTGGGTCGGCGCCGATTTATTCGTCGGTCCCGCCTCTATTATCGATAACCGTGGATAATAGAAGCGTATTTTTATCGTGTTCGGATCCGCCTTACGTGATAAGTCCGCTTGTGGAGGTTCCTACTTAATTTCTAAAAGTAGAATATGGTTAGGTTTGAGCTGGCTCAGTCCGCGATTGTCTCGGTCGCAGCTCATATTTACCTTAATTTTATTATTACTTATGTTCTTCCATTTCTAGATTGTCTTATTGTTTTACTGTGATTAGCTCAGGCTAAGAGCTATTTCAGATTCTATTATTATCAAAGGAGTTGACATTATATAGAAGTTTTGGATAATATCATTTATGCATGTGCTGCATTTCATGGCATTAAGTCACACTCATCATCACGCCATGATTATTACTATTGAAATTGCATTTACTATGCATACTTATTAGTTTCAAAGAGAATATATTCGTGATATGAGGTTTATAAGGCGGAATGTGTATTGCTGGATGCGATATGTTTGTGTATTGTGGCTATGTGATCAGGGCGAAATTATAGCAGACATACCACCCCGGCGGGTTACATCGTGACGCGTATGCATTTTGTGATAATGTGATATGTTACAAAGCGATTGCGACACGAGTCTCTGTCGAAATGCTTCTTCGTGGATGCCGGCGCATGTCCCGCCAGCCGCCACATCTCCGTACGCTGCTATGGATTATGATATCAGCCAGTTTGCGGCGACCCCGCCGGCATTTCGGCCACTATAGGTTACGATTGTGTCGACGAGCAGACTCGCCGTTATTTCGGCCGCCTTCACGATTTCGGTATATCGTAGGGCTTATAGTATTATATAGTCCTCGCTAGTGCCCTCGCCATTGATGATGCCTGGTGTTATGACATGAACTGGCGGTCGCAAAGTGATACATGATTATGCAATTTCTTTATTATTATGATTCATAATATGTTTATATTATGAACATTATGGTGTATGTATAATATTTTTGGTTGTGATATATGGCGAAATAGGATAATTGAGGCTTGCGATTCCACAGCCTTTACTTATTTTTCGTGCGTTCGCCGCCTTTCTGTATCCTTGATACCTCACGCATTTTTCACTTAGCTACATACTATTACACATTATTAATCTTTGGTCTATTTAATCTAGGTGATAATTTGCCAGCATTTCGAATATTCCTCGTATATTTTGCAATTCAGATAATTCCGCTTATTTTGTGTATGATGACGGCAGATGGATCTAGATTTCATCTCTCCCTATCGATGTCGGGCACTTAGCATATTATATGTGTATGCCGTATATTCGTCGTGATCGCATGATGCTGGTATGTTATTTCAGCTTAGGCTTGCCACGCTCTCGCAGGGCTTTATGCCTTCCCATTCCCCAAATGTCATGATTCTCAGAAGTTGTCGGACACTGCGATGTCTTCTCAACGGGATGCGGATGTACCTTGCAATTCTTGGGTGTTCATTATCTTCACTGCAGATATCATGCAACGATACGCAATACGAATTTTTTCACGGTATACCAAACTCCTAACTAATTTTTGCAAGCCGTAGGAAGCTATCAATCATCACATTGTCCGATGGTAGTAATTCTGACATCACTGACAAATATCATCATATATCGCTCAGATAAATGGTAACTGATTACGTTCAAATAATCTCACAACAACAGATAACTTCTGAATGATATCTATTGCCGCCGCATCTCCCGACGGCGGCCAGTTATTTCAACACTTTATGTACCGCTGTTCTGGTCCTCTTCAATGTCAATAGATTGAAGGAAGGGCGGATAACATCACCAGCATTGCATCAAAAGCATTGTATGGTTGAGGATTGATAAATCCTACGCCTATGGATCATTGAAATTGACATCAGTTCCCCAAAGATCTTCCCGATAGGTTCACCATGCAGATACCAAGCATATACAATACTTTACAATCCATATTACAGATGATATTCACAAAGATTCGCTCATTTCGATTTCATTATCTTACTTTACGACGATGGACACCATCTTGGCCCATCACTCAGATCAGCAGTACTACGAATTTAATGCCAATTTTAGACTCCACAGTTAGCCACCATTCATCCCGATAATCAATCCATCGGCCGATTCGCCGGTCTCTATTTAAACATGGGATACCTCATACTTCTGGTAAGAGCACCAGACCGGCATAGATGAATGTGCCCCACACCCATCTCGACGAGGTGTCCTATACTATTGTGTCATCTCTAGTTCACAGTTTTTCTACTTCGCCCACCTCGACCATGATATTTACTACCTATTCTCGAGGTAATCCCACTACCAACCTGGCCAGCAGCCCCCACAGAAGTGGAATTACCCTAACGGGCATTCAAGCCCGCTTAGTCCCAGGCTGAAAGTTCATTTACAAAGAAATCCGTACAGGTGGGGATAGGCCTCCCGTGATGGGATCACACTCGGCCGATGGTTAGGTAGCCCTACAGCATCTTGACAGAGGTTCCCACTGCGGCTCACTCAGGTGAGTTTATCGGTCACTGCCCTTAGATGGTTCTCCCTGATTACCAGGGACATCTCTCGTCACAAGGTTTCTTTCACTTCCAGTGATTCTCACCGCCACTAAGCTTACAGTCCAGGGGGCATCTTGCTACTACACCAGCTGATTTTGCAACACCCCGGTCCCCAAGAGTCCACAGCGACATTAACAAACAGGTGCATAAGAGTACCGCGTCACATCGAAATATTTCCTGGGAGACTAAAATAGAAATGATAAAATCGGTAAACCGAAACGTAGTATTAAACCAAGGCACCTGTCATTTCAGCAAAAAGAATGGGATGAAAATCAAAATTGTAGTGAAGAGATGGGGCTTATAGTAGGGAATTTCACAGTTACTACTTCATTATTATAAGAGACAGAGGGCTACTCACTATAGCAAAAATATGAGACTGTACTGTGATGATTGTAAATAGTACATCCTATTTTTGGTCTCAATTTTCTGGCAGGTTCCACTGCTTTTATATAGTTATATATATTAAGATAAGATATAAGGGCGCATAAAAAGGATGAAGTATAAAGTCCAGTGATTATATGGTTTTTTGAATTGGGCTGGTTTTGGATGTCTAGTTTTAGAGAATTTCTATGGGATTGTTCTCTTTGGTCTAGGGTTTTGTGTATATCAGATAGGTTTTTAATGGTCAACAGGGGGAAATCACTGATGTACAACTATGAATCATCATCCACATGATGCAGAAGAATCTGTGACTCTAGGCAAAATTTGGATTACTATATTTTGTGCGTTTCGAGGTTCCAGCACTATCTACTGTCATGGTTGTTTTTAGATGGATTCCGTTAGTTTTTGAGTAATATGAATTTATAGAAGCTGTGATGAATTGGCATCAAAAGTGGAGAAAATAATGAAATCTGGCGTAATATGAAGTTGCACCGGGTATACGAATGTTAGTTGTACTCCAAGATAACCCACTGTATGAAAATTGCACGGCACAGTTCGTGGTTGTACGGTACAACCCTCGCTCGTGGTTTCCCATTCTAACAGTTGTATTTTGGCCATAACCCTCATTCTCATCCGATTCAGATGATCCGGCGGGCTACATAAAATCAGACTCAAGCGCCAACAAAACTGCGCACTGTCAACCTGATCCCATGGCCCAAAAAATTACTGTGGAAATATGTGGCGAGGAGCAGATCGCTAGATAGAGGTCCGTTGAGTTTCACGCACTTGAGTTTCAGGTTCTACTAGTGGATTTTAGGCTGAATAGAAACTTCAGTAATTTTAATTTTGTAAGAGTATGAAGAGGATTACTTCTAGGTGGCTAAGCTGTTATTATACACAATTCGTCGCCGTATTCTCGCTTTTATGCTGCAGGTTATGCAAAAAGCATGATATGTGAATGTTGTTTGTGTTAGAGTAAGAAGATAGAAAAATTAAATTTATTTCAATATTTTCTGTATTATTACACATTATTACAAATCGATTTTACACTCATATTCTCATAGTTTTATTCAAACCATTTCGCAGCTGTGCAAATGAGATAAAAAGTGAAGCAAATAATTTTGTTAAACTATTTTGAAAGTGCGCTGGTTTTAACAGAAACGATACTAAGGTGTGCGGTACGTTTTATACACTAAACGATTTCGCAAGAGGCGTATACGGCTTTGACATTCAACCGTCGCTGCAGCGGTGGCTGGTTTCAGGTAAAACTATTTTACAAAGCATGTCGCAAGCAAGCAAAGAAAGTTTGAGAAAAACAAGGCCCTTCCCACTTATACAAACCAATGAGAGAGCCTGCATGCACGGTGGTGCTAGGATTTGATATATATGCATAGGTTTGTTCGGTCTGAATTCAGACATATGACATGTATTTAGTAAGATCATGGCACGCATAAGATATATAGAGGTTATATTCTACCTGTATGGGTGATGGCTACGACAGGTCGATCCTCCATCCGACATTAATTTTAGGCGATTTATCAGCTGTCCTTCCACCTACATCGCTGAGCACTGCAAGTCCCGTGTTCAATGTGTGGCATGATACAAAATGTGCCTCCATTGGCTGATGTTTTGGTACTAACTGATGTCCCTGGGCCAGCCCGCGCCCTATGTTTCTTAAAGCAAATGGTTATTCAAAAAGTCTCGTTTTTAGATTCTCAAAACGACTCCATGAGCCAGTTCTCGTGGGTTTACTAAAGACGCGCCAGCCCAAGCTCCCGTTTTGAGAAAAACAGTTTTTTGATATAATCTTTAGGCAGAAGAGCCATGAGAGCTGGAGAGATTTTCAAATAGATAAAGTGGTAAGAGGAAGTATGAGAGTTTTATAATCTCTTAAGTGTGTTAAGAAGGAGAGTTTTATAAGTTTTTAAAGAGGCAGTAATAAAGTTGGTGCAGCATATATGTTTCATAGTCTTGGTGCGGCAGTGAAAAGAGGTAAAGCAAAAGAAAGTTTTGTATCTTAGCAAAGTAGCAAAGAAAGGCTTCTCGAAAATAATCGTAAAAGAGTTTACATTTAAAGATGTTCTCTATATGTAACTTTTATAAAGATACACCCACTTATGCCCGCGCAGTCTATTATTTTGGTATTTTAAAATTATTTTTCCCAGGTATTGTACTGAAGACGGTATGACACAGATCAGGTCCCCACATCAAGATAATAGTGTATTAATTATATTGTAAGAAATGATACTTTGTACTTGGTACATGAAATATATGTACGTACATATACGTACGATAAAATGTGTTGGCATGTTTGCCGTTATTTTTGGATATAGTGTACTGGATGTACATGCGGATTTTGAAACGGATCAAACAACAGGTTTTTGGCTTTTCCGCCGGCAAGATTTTACACCCTGAGCCTGAAAATAGTAAGAGGATTTTTATAGGGAGGCTTGGCAGCACATGCGCTTTCTGCTTCCCACAGGATTTCTTTGCAGGCCAGCAGAGGTAATAGCCGGGGATTTCAGGAGGGCTCACGCTCATCGCCGTAGGTAAAATAATGAATCAATCCATAATCTAAAAGAAAATTACTAGTTTAAAGGAGTAAATTACTAAAATAGAGAGTCTACTTTCTCTAAAATATTTCCTATAGCCGTTTTTTATTTCAAGTTGGCAGGATTTTGTCGATGCGGCAATTACAAAGCTTAGGTGAATATGGTTATGTTAACCTAATTATACCAACTAAAAAATTGATAATTAATTTGGCATTTATATAAATAAAAACTCAACTATCAAATATTGATTAACCAAATTTTAGGTTAATTTTTTAGCTAACTAAAAATCCTGATATATATATATATATATATATATATATATATATATATATATATATATATATATATATATATATATATATATATATATATACTAATATTAGTATTTTAATTCCAAACTACTTCATTTTTTGTATTTAAGTAAACCTGTATCGTAATATACCTAAGATTAGATACAAAAATTGTAAATTTAATTACAGGGTTTAGCAATTTGATGGATCTAATTCTATATATTTATTTTCTTACCTTTTTTTTTATGCTACCAAAATATGCCCTGTAAAAGAAAGTTTCCGCAGTTTACGCTCTGTAAGTCTCTAATATGGGAGGTCCTGTTGTGGTTCTTACAACATTAGATTCCTGCTGAATAATCAGATTGCTCCTGATTTGACTTTGCACAAATAACAAATCAATAAAAATTCTTATGACGATTACTAATTTTAAAAAATTTATGGCTCCAGCTCAATCTCGCAACCTGCCAAAACCACAAAAAAAAAAAGAATTTAATCCAACGGCGACATTGCCGTTTGAACGCGACATTCCCTTTAAATTTGTCTCTTTGACTGCTGCTACTACAGAGTTAATACGCTTTTTGAATTCAAAATTCAAATCCTTGTTCATAATCCAATCCATAAAGATAGACTACATTTAGCAGCCCGTTGGTCACCACACTATGTACCTGCACGTATTCACCAATCAAATGCCCATGTCAACATTTATTGTGTACGTTGTGCCGGGTTTATTAGAGATTTGAGAGATTATCGGGTTTTGAGATTGAAGATACTTACTTTCCACTTCTAATCCCACCCCATTTATAAATCTTAGAATGTCACCCAACATAAAATTTACATATTGTTTTTCTGATTTCCAATTGACGCGCGAAAATCGATCCGTGACCTTTTTAAATAAATTTTTTTTAAATATTGTTTTCAATAAAAATTTATTTTCTAAATTTCACTTTGAAAAGTTTATTTTCTTGAAAATTTTATCTAATTGCAAGTTTAGAATTCCATGAAGTATCTCTGAGACATAAACACTTCGAGATACTATTCACACACCGAAAAAAATTCACATTAATTACGTCAATGCATTTGTAGCGTTATATGAATATTTATATATTAATACTCAAAGAAAATTTTAAAATTTTTGTATTTTTTTTTACCCTATGAATAAAGGTTCATAGAATGTTGTCCAAATAAGACCCTAAATGTGCTGCATCGCCACAAATCGTTAGTGCATACGCACACTCCATAATTCCGTAGTCGCTAGCGCACACCGAAACGCCGCGCGTTCATGTCGCATGCTGCCGGGCGATAGGCGAGCCGCAGATGTCGCGCGCGCGTACCGGGGCCGCTAGGTCGCGCGATGCCGATGCACTTGTCGCGACACGCCCAGATTACCATCTGCGCCGTCGGCGATGACGCCCGTTCTGCAGGTCACGCCTCCGGAAGTTGAACAGATCGCGACATCAATTGGTGTCGCGACACCATCAGATTAATCCAAGTCGCGACTGCGCCGGTCGCGACACCGCTTTCGCCACATCACGCCTACGGTCGCGATCCTCGCCTAGGCCTTCCAACGACGCGCACTTATGTCGCGATTCAAGAACGCGTCACATCGGCCCGCCAACCGGTCCTTACGACAATCATAGCTCACGCCGGCTTCTCAGCACAGGCAGATTGCGTCGCGACACCACTTCCGGTCGACCAATCCCAACCAAACCCTCATCCCACTCAGAGCCAGTCGCGACTAAAAGGATGTCGCACACCACTCTTCCAGCCCAGCTACTGTGTATTTTTTTTTCTTTCATCTTTTGATGCGAGCTCAACCCACGTGACATACACCTTCCGTCGATATTTATGTACCATTCGATTCACCTTCTTCGCTTTACATCAAAAATCCTTACCATTTTCTATTTCATGATCGCCAAATGGCGCGGCCCATCATTTACTGCCGATTTTTCCGACTATGTTGTCCCGTACTTTTCTATCTTCTTGACGCACATTTACCGTGGTACTTATTACGCTTCATTTCATTACCACAACCAAATAAATTTCAAAACTGTTTTTTTCATTTTATTCTTCCGCTTACTCACTAAATCCCAAAGTTTTCCTATGCGATCAATACACAGTTCACAACTCATAACATGCAGGCTACATACCATTCACAAACATTCATACAACATTTCATCAAATCACACAAAACACCAAACACGTGCATGTTAGTCCTAGTTTTGTCCCCGTGATTTCCAGATAATTATACTTAAATTTATGATAAATTATTACTTAGTAAAGTATTCCTACACCTTACATCGCGCTCCGGCTCATCTTCTAAGTCTTGCGGGTGTACGTGATATCAGGTCTCTGAGACATGGTGCCAGTGACGCCCCAAGTCTTGGAACGCTTCACATCCGTCAACTACGGAATATAGCGGAGGTCTACACCCGACGCCACTGCAAAATCGCGCAGTCTTGCACGGAGCCCCACCAAATACATCACCCTATAAACTGTTCCCACAGCCTAATATATGCAAGAGGAGATTCAATATGGCCATTCGCCCATAACAAGATTTCACAGGCATATCTGGGACCTGATATCCGCTCAGCCCCAAGAGCCAATAAACTGATTTATACAACAATACATATATTAAACTTCAAGAGTTCCAATACATAAACATCAACAAAGTCTATTCCCCGCCTTCTTTCAATACCTTCTTGGTAAAGACGAGCCGCTCTCACGCTCCCCGTACTGCAGGGTGGGATCTTACGACATGGCAGCCAGAGAGAATGCCTGTGGCTACTCACTACCTGGCGCAAAGTGGGGTAATGTTCCAATTAAACATACATCCGGGCAAATACACGATCCGCTTCTGAATGCTCCATGACTAACTCGCATCCCGAGTCCTCATCATTTCACACTCGCCGTTCTCGAGAGAATATAGTTTAAGAGGATAACTCCGATGAGAGAGACACTGGGCCCGACGATTGATATTTTTGCCTGGATTACCCCGATCACTTAATACCTTAGATTATCTCAACCATTTTCCTAAACTCATCTCATGCACACCTAGTAAGTCTCTATATTCTGGCATATGAATGCACAAAGCTAATTCCTGACATAGTTTATTTCATATGTAATATATAAACATGCATATATTATAAAATAAATTAACATAATTTATGTCATGTGGGCTTACTTAATTACACATTGGCCAGTTCTACTGAAGTTAATGATCATACACTAGTAATTTCCAATTTAAATCACTCACCAAACACTATTTTCACAAAAATATATATTTTTAGAATGATTATTCCGTGAATGCGAAACCTCGCCATTATTCTTTAAAAATCATAAAACATTCTGTTCACTTAGCGTGAATCTCGATTTCTGTGCCATTTCCGGCCTTATACATACCAGCATACTTTATATATAATAACATAATATTACCTAAACAGTTCCCTTACGGATCGTACAGAAACGCCTCCAAGTTTCTAAAATTTCCACACCCGGCCCCATGTTTCGGGATCGATCCAACGCCCTCACGCCTCATTCAACCGAAACACAAGAAATACTTAAACGGGAGTAAAACCCGCAGGAGAAAACTTACCTCGAGCTTCGTCAGTACCATAAATTCGGGTCCGAGGCGAAGCCGCTCGCGTAGAATGCTTCTTGCGCCTGCCGGATTCATCGGCCCGGATGGCCGATTTTATGATATAGCACTTTGCAAAGCCTTTAGCAGGCAGCATGATTTCGTATGAAAGTTTTCTGCGTTTTTCTCATTTGACTTAATGAGGGAAGAAGACTATTCCCTATTTCTCGCCCTTCGTGATTTAATCAATCTTCAAATGACCATTACGCCCTTCTTACCGTGATTTGATATTCTAGCATTACTCTCGCCGCCCATTATCATTTCTCTACTATACTAATGGCGGCACATATACGTGTTATATGATTTTCGAGTCGGAAACGCCATTTACACTAAATGCGATGCCTCGGTGTAACGGCCGACTTCCAATCGTTCTTAAAATTACGTAAATTTTACGCATAATTCAGATTTCATGAGAAAGATTCCACCCGCGTAATCCGCTTCATCATCCAGATCTAGAGAATTAATTACTTGATTTTTTAACCTAATTATTTCGTAATCAAATTATTTATTTCGCCTCTTTATTCCGCAAATCGAATTTCTGGGTCTTAAGCAATTCAAATATCATCGATTATATCAAAGAAGAAGAATAAATATACCAACAAAAATAAAATCATCAATCGTGGTCGCAGTCGAGATCCATTTATCCTTTAAGAATTTGCCGGTGCCGCGATAAAAGAAGCAGAGTTTTTACAGGGCAAAACACGGCGATTTTTGGAGCAAAACAGAGCCGACGGTGGTGCCGCTGACGCGACGTAAGATGACGGTGATGGATACGCGGCCATGATGGGCCGCAGCGATACGCACTATATCGATCAGAAACTACTCGGGGTAATTTAGGTTGACGCCTAAAATTTATAATAGAGGTTTCAGTTTGTACAGTTGACTTGTGATTATAAAAATAAAATAAAGTGACTTTAGGTGCCTCAAACGCACGTAGTTGCGCATCTGTACTATGTCAGGTAATGTTGGTAAAAGTAATGATACCAAAGTTATATTCAAATATAAATATGGTCTATGATGTTGTATAATCATTATTTCCTATTTATATTTTGCAAATAGAAATAATATATTCATAGAAAATTTGTTATCTTGTAATAAAGATTTTATTTTTAGTAATATTTTTCTATTTATTTTATATATGTTTTATTGTTATTATTTTCATATTTATTATATCATATAATTATTATTTTATAATAATTGTTTCTACAAAAAAATAATTCATTAACTATTATAATACATTATACAAAAGTTAGCATAAATTCTTACTCCGCTGTAACAAAACAAAGTTAAGCAACCAAATTTTAAACAGATTAATTCAATAAATAATATTTTTTTAAATTTATTAAATTCCATTAATTGTAAGGAAAAAATAATATAACCATATAGAGAAAAATAATATTAATATATAAACTAAAATAGTTTCAAAAATATTAATTATCCTAACATTTTATCATGCCACTTTGAATCAAAGCAATATTCACATAAAATATAACAGCCAAAGATTTACACTTTAGCCATCGATTCATTTTAGCTAAATATCGAGTGTTTATGAAGCACGAACCGGAGACCAGTCAGCATAGACGTAATTTATATCTGCCGGCATTATTAGGCCGTACTAATCTTCGCCGACGGTCGACAAGATATCCGGCCGGTGACCGCCGGCATATAACGGACGGCACCGACACTCGGCCGCATACAGTTCCCGCCACTTTCGCCGATGGCTTAATAACATTTCGTCCCGGCCGCACCGGTCGCAGCCGGTTTCGCCGCCATCTGCCTACTTAATGGATATACTCCGGCCACACCCACGCACCCGCCGCTTTTGCGCCGCGTGATACATATGATTCTGCCAGGCAAGATTTATGGTATCACGGTGAAAGGTCAGGTTGAGGGAGTCGGAATCTGCGCGAGAAGGTATTCCGTGATAAAAGAGAGGCTCACTTCAGCTCCTATTTTGATAGTCCCGCAGAGGAGGATGTGGCAACAAGGTATTATGATGCCTCGGCACGACGGATGCGCGCCGATGCAGTACGCAGAGCGGTAGCTTGTTCCGCCAGTTAAAGAATCACGGAGCGCAACTACCCCACACACGGCATACGGAGTCGCGCACCGCAGTTCGCTCGAAGATCCGGCACCACTATTTCCAGGGCGGCAGAGCGCTGAAGCTGTGATTCAACTACAAAGTCTAAAGTATATCTTATACAATGGACTTCAATATATAACAGATGGATGGAGTTCCAGAGATTATGATTTACTCTGCATTACCATCCGTGGCAATGCAGCGGTTTATGCATCTTCGCCGGAGTCACGGGCACTCGCTAATATAGCTCCCGGGAGGCGATAAGCGAGATCAAGGCGAGTTACAGCATAAAATGAAAGCGGTGCTCAGGGTACGCGATCTCGGCAGTTGGCGACCGCCCCCGTTTAGTAGGCAGATTTCGAGTCCCGACAGACGTGGAGATAGTGTTCCGACAGACCTCAGACAGCCGTACGGTGATTTGCGGGCTCGATTTAATCCCACATATGGTAGAGCCGTTACAGACGAAAGGGTTCTCAGCTGATAGATCTAAGAGAGAGATTCGTGAGAGCCATTACTGATGACGCGTACCGTGGATTTTGAAGATGGCACGATGATTTTACCGGCATTACGAGCGGATGAAGATGATGCAGACTTCTGTTTGACGATGTTCACGCGTGTCGTGCGCCGCGCTGCCACCGGGGCCGCAGGGCTACTCTAGCCATCGAGGTAGTTTGCTTTTGCGGCGGCACGCCATTTACGGATCTCGTGACCACTTCGCCATGATCTTCACTTTATACCATTTGTGATAGTAGATTTAATTTACGGAAACAATATTTTTGAAGTCGCGTTGATGATCTTCACATCGGAGTGAATTTTTACGGCCAGAGATTCTGAGATTGCCCGCTATATGGAGACAGATCTATAGGTGACGGACAGACGAGGTTTATAATTTATTTTTTTGAGAAGCCCAAAAGGCCAGGCACATCGCATCATCATGAGTACAACCTCCTTCCATCTACAGATGGTCAGTTAGAGACTATACAGTGTTGGGGAGGATATGCCGCGCATGCGGTCCCGGATCATATGGTAGCCGGAAGAGCACTCGTCTTAGTAATTCATACAACAATGGGAAGCACAAGCAGCATATCGATAGCAATTTATGAGATGTTATATGGAGGCCATGCAGATCACCGATATGTGGTGACCTAGGTGAGAGAGTTCATTACGTCTTTATTCGATAGATACCAAAGGCAGTCGGATATTTACAGCGTCTTTTCACACAGTCGGATAGTGATGATACGATATACCGCCACTTTAGAGCTCAGGTAGAGATCACGCCTTCTTATGCGGATGCCTATGATATATGGTCGTCTTGCAAAGCAGGGAGCCGCCGCCAGGTTTACGCCCTTCAGATACTTTGAGAAAAAGTACAGTATTTACTGCTGGGCTTTACGCTCTAGCATAACAAAATTACGGAGGCATCCCACGCTCCAATGCCCGTGAGCATTCTGCATCTGGGGCCAGGTGGGGTGATTTGGTGATGAGACGAGGTTGACAGATGGGATTCTTGGGAGGAGGGACCAGTAAAATATGGACAGTCTAGGATTGGTGGTTTTGGCGATAAAGATCGAGGTACAGCAGTATTTATTGGCAACATTCATGGTTTGAGGAGATTAAGATAGAGCGCGAGGATATGATAAGCCACATTTTTCTTTCTTGAAGCAGGTATCGGCAGATGCAGCTGTAATGCTTAGCAAATTAAATGATCAGCTGCATGCTACTAGTGCACATTTGGTTATGTATGTGAGATGATGTAATTGCGGAGGAATTCCGTGATGAAATTCTTAAGTAAAATAATGAAACTCCTGAAATCATATTTTTTTATATCCTCAGATGATTTAAACGGATTTCATCGCTTAATCGTCTTCACAAAATCTAAATACATCGACTTCATTGAATTTCGTAGATGTACCGGAATTTCATGTTTTTCGCAGGCAATCGGCAGTGACGGCGATATGCCAGGTGCCGAGTGGCTTAAACGAGGCAATATGTCAAGCCGTGAGCAGTCAAACATTGAGCTCAAGTATGTATTATAGGTGATATGACATCATGTCATCGAGTAACCATGGTAGATGGCTAAGAGGATATGGAAATCCTAAGAGCCAATGAAATTGATATGGCAAGCTGCAGTGATGCTCTCGCCCATCTTATCAACAAAGCGGATGAGAGAAAGAAAGCAGCGCAAAAGAAAGAGGAAGAAAAGAGAGTGTAAAAAGTTATGGCATCTACCTTCTCTAATTTCCGGCGATCGGATCGGGTGTTTTAGCTAAGTAAGAGGGAGAATTATCTCTTTACGGCGTTTGCGATAGAGACTTAGTCGTATTTAAAATTCCATGAGGCGTTTCTCCCATTGGTTTGATCTTGCTTATAATATTGCATGGCACGGTGCCGTAAGGTCGTGAGGAGTTGTGAGAACCGTCCAAGATTCTGGGACAGGTGCCAAGATTTATGATCGCTTTTCTCAGACAGCCTGATGATTTCGGGACTATACTTCCTTTGTGTTCCATTCGCAAAGTATTAAATGAGTCCGCACAGTGGCTGTCTCAGCCCTTATGAATACAGTTTCACAGGCTTTGAAACTATGAGGTCGCCATATTGTGGTGGCACATATCCGCACTTTGAGAACTGGTTTCTCGGTGCGGGAGTAATATGTTGATGAATTGGCAGATCCTTCTGTGTAATTGCAGCCACGCTGAACTTTGATGTTAAGTTTTCGGTTTTCTCTCACCGAACTCCGAGAATAGTTATGGTCTGCTTCATCCCAACACCCAGTGAGGCGGCCATTCTGGCTAGGGTCACCGGTCCCATGTTCATCCCGGACGATGTTCACTCATGGGTTTCACTGATGGTCTCACTTTACCGGGTCTCACTCTGCATGGTTCCGTTCCCACTAGACTGATGCGAGACTCCAATTTGCATTCATAATCTCTTCGTCCAATTTCTGATTAGGTATGTCTTGAATTTGGTGGAGCTCCATTTATCAAGATTCCAGCCATGATTCCTCGATACAAAGAGGCGGGCTGGCCGAGGCAAAGATTTCATGAGGTCGTGACATCCAGGTCGCCAGGTCACGGTGCAGACTCTCAATCTTCTTAACATAGATTTTCTGTCTCAATCTTATCGGTGCTTTATGACTTATGGAAAGCTCCATTATGTCAAGATCTGATCCAGATATTGATAGTGGTTCAAAACTTGGATCTAGTCGAAAGTGTTCCAGGCAGTAAGGCAGGTCGTCGCAGGATCGCTGAATATGTGTGACTTCCACCTCTATTCATATCTCTTGGCTCACTTCATTTGCTCTCAGATTCTATGGAGCTCCATATCCAACGACTGAGATGTCCAGGGGAGGCATGGGTACAGAACTGCACGAGGCTCCTCGCGGTAGTAGGTTGGTCCCAGTGAAAGGTCGTCATCCATAAAGTAATTTCAATCTCTCAAACATAATTTTTCCGGTCCAAACCGCCTTTCCCGTTCTGACTCCATGGAAAGGAAGATGGAGTCAAGATTGTATCTGATAATTTTGTGATGACGATAGGCGATCGGCAGTTAGGTGCCGGTCACAGGTTGTGAGTTGATGGGAGTCATAGTGAATAACATGCAAAGCAGTACTTTTACATTGATATATATAATGATATATATATATATATATACATGCGTTTCAGATATGTTAACATAGGCTACGTGAAATGACATACTTCATATGCACGACAAATCCCAGAATAGCATTTATGATGCATGGATATGGTGCAAATATGTGTCGCCAATGGAATTTGATAAGAATATTTCCTAGCAATTGCCTTTATATTGTCCAACACCATCTCTGCGACGACCCATGACCGCTTCGCAGGAGCCATTCAGCATTCGCCTCAGGAGGGCTGTCACAGAATTTTATTTATGGACACACAGGTTTTCAGAACAGCAACCTTTATTTCTTAAAAACAGTTGTCTCAAGACCGACTCAAAAAGCACGGAGAGCCACAGGCCTCCAGATGAGGATGGTATCACATTTTCATCTATAAAGATGCGGTGATGGAGCAGGGACTTGTATGTTTTATTAGGCCGTTTGGTACATGCATGCGCATTTTAGGCGTGAGGCACTTCTCTTGCGGCAGATTATTTACGCTGCCATCCTCACGCGGACTCCTTTCAGTACGCAAGAGCTATCTTACCTTCAAGGTCGGTGAGATGGGCAGTGTCGGCCAGGCCTTTGAGAGACGCTTTTGGTGTAATATATGTGAATACCTAGTTTTACATATTCTTCGGCGCGCAAAGTAGAAGAGCTGCAGATTAAATTTTGTAAAATATTATAAGAAAAATGGTTTCGTAAGAAAATATACGCGTAAATGAATTCGATATATGCGATAAGCATGAGTGCGATATCGGAGCACCGATATTCACGAGAAGTCAGCTGATAAAAGTTGTCAACAGACTTCTTGATGGGATACATGATATATAAATAATGATATTATATTGTGGATAATATTTTTTCATATACATTAAGACAGGCTAGCTACTTTATGATAAATTATTTTTTTTTTCAATCTAATAATTTAAATTAGTTTGTCCTAATTAAAATAATTTTTTTATATTTGTTATTAATTATTAAAAACTATTTGATTTAAATTATATCGATATTCTTTATATTATATGCTTATTTTTTCAAAATTGTTTTTCATATTTATGTTATTAATCTTTTTTTTAAGAATTACTCATTTTAATTTAATATCAGATGATGCCCAGCTGAAACCAGAAGACAACCACACTGAGGTTTTTAGGCCGTCAAGTCGCCGTTCAGGAGGCTGTGAACCGAAACCCGATTTCAAGCCCAGACGTAACATGGAGCCTGACTTACAACCCAAACCCAGGCTTGTCACATAGTAATGCAATAGCTGTCAACAAACTTCCCATCCAGTTTGCCGCCATTGAAATTCCAGTGTGCCTGTTTTAAAAATATTATTTTTTTGCCGACGACAACTACGGCGACAAGTGGGCAGTCACTCAAAATTTATACAGAAATCATAAACACTATTCAAGCCTGATAATGGCTTGATTACTCCAAAACATCTTTAAAGCAAAATCATTTCATCATCATGCCCGATATCAATTATTTTAAAAATTATTGAAATAAAAAATAAAAATCGGCCACAATTATTAAATTATTTTATGAGATACGCGAGAGGCGTGATTATTACGTTATCTTTGATAAAGTGGGTATGAGGGATTTTATGATCTATATATGTAGTGGTATTAATACATATATAACATTTTATGACATTTACTACTTCATAGATGATATGGTACTATATTAAGGTTTGCGCGATTGTGGTTTTGGGTGTGTTAGAGTTATGGTGTTTTTAAAGTTTTCTACTTTTATTTACAGATGCGCATGAGAATGCCGGTTGTTTTTTTAGATTTGCCTATGCTGATTTAGCCAGCGCTACGTAAGATATAGATTGCGCCACTTTACATCATATTGCTAAGGCGTGTTACACAAATCGCAGGAGGAGCACGTAGTGTCGCACTATCGTATGATCTACTTCCTGCTACTAACCATCCATCAGACTTCCAGCCGTTATCTACTAAGTTCATGTGCAGCCCCATTCTATAGCAATAGATAGGAGAGCTGATCGCTAGATCATGTAATGTAGATGGTAAGTGAGGTCGTGTCAGATGGTGAGGATATTATGGTAGCCTTGTTTAGATGTCATTACTTCCATACTTATCCATTTCCGATACTTCCATATTTCCCCAACTGTCCACACTGACATTTTTATATTTATCACTTAAGAGACACTTTCCTATATTCTCACTGCTACATTTTTACCATCTCCAGCAGCCACGCAGCCACTCATGGCAAAGAGATATCACCTCATCATCTCGCTTTATCATCCCCTCATCAGCTCCCACGATGATAATGGTTGACCTTATCCGATTTGAGTGCATCAGCCAGCGACTCGCATCTACGATAATGCCGCAGTTCTTCATCCTTTAGCTACCTGCCCATCGTGCCCGCTGCTTGAGATTGTATCGGGATCTTATAGGATCGAATCTATCGATATATATGCTGGAGGCTTGTATATATTGATATTTGTATATATATTTTTTTTATATATTTATATATGGATTTTGGCTTATATATGAAATCTGATTTTTTTGTTTAATAAATTGTTATAATTTGATGATGTGGGTGATGATTTATATACATTCTGTTCTTTATTAAATCTCCGCAGTCATAACTGTGAGTTTCCACAGCAATCCATCGTAACATTCCATAATTCCCATATTTCAAATGATAATATACACACCAGATATAATTCCAGAAATAAAAATAAAACTTCACAAAATATTCTTTATAATCCATGAAAAGATGAAAATTCCAATGTGTATTATCTCATGCAAATATTTCTTAAAAAATTTTAATCGAACCTGTCAATTCCTTAATATTGATTTTATATACTTATTTTGTTATATAAAATAAATAAAATAAAATTATTTTTATAAGAATGATAATAATGTAATTATATATCATATTACTTTATTTATTTTTACTTTTTTTGCGTACATATGTTAATATATTACAGATATTATATTGCAGTATATTTATTTTTATCATAATAATACTTATATTATCATTTTTATTGCTTTTTTTCGTTTTATAGATGCTTAAAATTCGGCCCATGACACTGCCACTTCATGACATTTCGTGATGCCGGGTAACCCGACACCACTTTCGATGCAACGGCGCAGTCTCCTTGCATGTGGAGCCTACCAAAGGTACAAAACCTCGTCACAATACCTCACATGACGCGACAGGTCTATATGCTAGGGCTACGCTATTGCCTCTTTATGACACATTTACAAAATATATTTTCGACGAGGAGACATAGTTCAAGAGCACATTTATTTTACAAATATATCGTATTTTAGAAGCTTACATATGTTATATAAAAATATTACCAAAGTTACTAATCCGATTTCTAACGCGCCTCTAGCTAGCCGTCCTCACTCCCTCACTCAAATAGTGATCTCTCTGAGCAGGCGATGGCAAGCTCAGCATACTTCACTGCGGTTACCCCACTCTGTGGTGCACATGTCACAACACCACATCTGCTAATACATGAACCTACTTCACTGCCACCCATGCCCAAATCCCATGTCTCTGGGAGTCCCCATTTACCTCATACATGCCTGCCAATAAGCAGAACACAGCTTTCAAAATGAAAAATCTTTTTGTTCTCTTTGAACTTACTACTCAGATCTCTTAACATATCGACCATCCCAAGGCCACCCGTCGACAACGCCTCCGCCAACAGCCATGGTCCCCATCTCGGTGATTTCTCGTTGATGATTTCTAAGGGCTTTATACTACGAGGGCCTTTCATAACATTTTTTTTCTTATCGCGTCATGCACCACCTAATATACAGTAAGTGTCTCTAGTGCATATGGAATGCATGATGTCAATCCCAATAACTCCATGCCATTATAAAATATGTATATATTAACATAATTAATCCATACAATCATGCTATGTAACCACAATCTATCACTACCAGTTCGATGGGCTGGATTAATAAACATGCTACCATTTTGAATTACTAACATCAGGTACCACACTAAAAATTGGCGGTCGATGACTGGCATGAACAGTGAAATCCTCGTCGCACGTTCACGCCATAACAATGCGTGATTTTCTGATTTATTTCAAAGCTTATGACAAAAATAGTGCATGATCTAAGCTCAGAACATCCCCAACTATTTACATGACTCTTTACTCAAAGAATAACATGGGCAGGAAAAGATCCCCACCTCTTTGTAGTTGTTGAAATTTCCACTAAGCGGTGGGTTCACGTGAGTTTGCTATCATGCAGTGACGATTTTCGCTTGAGCTCGGCGAGAACTGCATAGCCATGATTTATAGGTTTCCAGAGAAGAGAATTTATTTCTTTATCATATCTTACGCCTACGTACTTCTTCGCACATTGGCTTTCAAATGGAGAAGATAATTATTCATCCTTTTGTCTTATTATCATTAAAATTTCCATTAATCTCAATGTCCCTTTCGATTTTTGACACTTCGGCATAATCTCACATTCATTCTCTCATCATCTCACTAATCATGCAACATGTTACATGAGCATGCAGGTGGTTTTTTTCACATCTACATGACACACTCCCCACCCCTTACACATGTAGCTCGTGGATGAAAAAGCGTATCGCTTGCTTAAATTCCGTATAAAATTTTTTCTTTCTTTTTTCATCTTAGATTCGTAAATGCTGATAGCCGCAGTGTGTTCAAGAGCATGACGCTGCATATAGATATATTCCAAATCCCGTATACACAAATTTACATTCTTCCCATTGGCGGCAACCAATATACAATACATTCACAAAATCACAATTATGTACATACATATGTCCCAATATACAATTTTCAGTATTTCATAAATATTCGACATAAAGATTTCGCACAAATGTCGAGAATCCTACTTCCGCCCAAACAGGCCGGAGGTGCTTGTACCGAGGCCGCTTTTAAAATATGAAAATATCGAGCCAAACGAGCTCAGCAGAGTGCAGCATGTATTTTTATAGTGTTTTGCTTTTCCTAAAAATATCTCAAAATCGAAATTTCATGCATTATTTTTAAGCTTTGCTTACTTATTTTAACATTTCTAAACTTTCCGCATTTCTGCTTGCTTAAAAGTTTATAAAAACATTTAATACTTGCTGCTGTTTCTGCTTGCTTTTCTTAAAATCTCAGGAAAACTTCTCACTTTGCTTGCCAGCTAATTGCTGCTTAAGAGCTCATAAAAACTTTTTATAAACTCTTCTTTAAAATGTATAAAATATTTCTCAAATCTTTGCTTGTAAGTTTCCAAAATCTTTGAGAACACGAGGCTCGCTCACCGCGTGCTTTAGCCACAACGGAGCCTGAGCTCAACCGATCATTTTTAAATTAAAGCGGGAGCCTGTGCTCAACCTTTTGCTTTAACTTACGGAGCCGCTCAACTGCAGACACCATTTTATTTCAGCCACTGCATCATCGGTTGATCAAACCCAGAGCATCATGCTATAAATCACACCACCTGAGGCTCCATTTAGCAGTTGTACCCCAAGAACGAGTCGCATCGACGCACGTGGAAGATCTCACCCATCACTTTTCCTGCAATATGTTAATGACTCGGCTACATTACCATGAGCGGAAAGCAAGTTTACTTAGAGATGCCAGAGCGCGATGCCTCTTTAGAGCGCCATGATGCGCACCCAAAGTTTATACGACCAGCAAAAACGCATGGATCCACACACCCGCGACGCATGGCGTATCGGCTTATTCGCTTCGTGAACTGTGTGATTTAGCCAGCCCTCGCCACAAATACCCTTTGCTTATTGAGCTGAAAAATGGTTTGAAGCACTTAAACCACAGCTGCCATTTCTGAAACATGGTTTCAATAATTCAAACCATTTGCCATTTGCCTGGGTTTCGAAAATCGTTTAATAATCCAAAACCATCTAAGCCATTTGCCTGCTTCGTTCGTTCTTTGAAAAATGGTTTTACTAACTCCGAAACCATTCGGCTTGTTTAGCCAGCTTGAAGAGGCGGTCGACATCCAAAACTATTTGCTTATCGCCTGTTTGCTCTGAAAAACGATTTAATAATTCAAACCATCTGCTTCATTCTTGAAATATTGAAGATAAATCCAGACCATTTTGTCGCGGTCGGTAATCTCTTTGCTTCATTTTAAATATGTTTGCCAACAAAACTCACAATATTTAAAGTGCAAGATAGTTTATACACAATACATTGCGTATTGGTAAGGTTTTAGAACATTTACATTTTCTCGCTATGTATTTTATATTTATTTCCATTCTTCCTTCCCTGCTTTTAGCCTACATACCAAACGCATCACTTTAAAAATATTAATCTCCTACGAATCGCTATTGTAATCTCAACGCATTTAGACTTCAGTCCCACTCAATCTATCATCATCGAGGTACGCCACGCTTCATCGAGTTCCTCATCTTATTTGAATCCTTCCTAATCATTTAGCAAGGTTCCTATACGATCGCAGTATGAATTTTAAGCTTAATTATACAACAACTACAATAATCCGGCATTTTGAGCACACCGCACGGTGACACTGACCGCACTGCGCTGTGCCGCATTCCGTCGTCTCATCGGTACAGTAGTCGGACTGCACCTACGCTCGCCCCGGTGGCTGCACGGTACACCGCACTCATCGTACACCTAAAATTTGCCCATAATTTTTCGCCACTTTCGCACTAATTCCTTCATACAATCTCCCATCTCAATACCACAAGAACCGTCATGGAATTCATCCAAACAACTTCCATAACACTCCGAACTGGTGATTCGGAACTCATACCACAAAACCCCAGGTAAAAATCCCATGAATTCACCCAGCGGTCCACACTTTCTAAAAACCATATAACATGATGATTCCATGCTTCATTTTTTACACTTACTAAGCTTTACTTATATATTCACAAATTGCGGGCTGGGTGATTTTCCCACAAAAACCCTGTGATGCGTAGATAAATACTTTCCAACTAAAAATCCCAGGAAATCAAATACACTTGATCTCAAGATGAAAACATACTTTGCTTTTGGCCTTTCTCTTTCTCTTTCTTCTTCTTTCTCTTTTTCTATTTCTCCCTCCCCGGGTACGTGGAGTTTGAGTTTTCGTGACACTGGGGTAATGAGTTTGCTTTCGTTTCTTTATGTCAAATGTTTTACTCGTACAAGTCCTTAAATACTTAATACGTAAACAATTCTTTGAAAGATAGCAGGTTCATTTTATTACATGATTTTATATCTTTTACTTATTTTGCTGTTGAGCATCGGGAAACATACACATTTCATACTTCATTCTCCGTAATATTATACAGACTTTTAGTGCCTTTATACGCCCCTTTATTAAAGAGATGTGTACTGCATACTTTCTCTCAGAACTCATCCAGATAGAGTGGCAGTATATGATATCGGTAGGTGCATGAGAGGCTGGTGTCAAGATTGTAATATTTTTTGGGAGATGGTACGATGGTAATGATACTTGTGTGTACTCGGATGTGGTACAAAGAGTGGCACACTGTCACTGAGCAAAAGATATGAGTTATTAAACATGCAGAGAGCAGCCAACACAATAGAGCTAGGTTATAATTGCAATATTAGCGCGAGGATGAAGACTAACTGGGTACTATGGAAAGTTGACATTATAAAGAGGAGAAGAAATCTGGGTACTGCCTTGGTCCCCAAGCCGTCCCAGGCAAACCCAGGAGGATAGCGAGTGAGATCCAAGAGGCAGCAAAGAGAGCAGGAGGAGGATACAGCAGAGCAGGCAGGCGTTTGGTCACAGAATTGCATGAGGATTCCCAAGATTTCGGTGGCTGAGATTGTTGCTCTTTTGGTCTAGGTTTTGCAAAGATCATGATAAATCTCTTTGAATTGCCAAAGATGATATAAAATTACATTGGTATATACGAATTAAGGAATTATCAATTATATGATTGTTTTAAAAGACTGGTGACTTCCAGGCTGAGTTCCCTTGATTTTCACTAGGTTTTGTGGTCTGAGGTTCCAAAAAGCACCAATTCAAGGGGTGAAGTTGCTTCAGATTTAGAATTCATGTACTCTTGATAGTTATGAATTATAGAGTTGCAAGAGCGCACTGGTAGTAAAAGGGCAAAATAACAAATATGGGCGGGAGTTTCAAGGCGTACTAAGATGTACAGGGTGTACTATGACATTTCATTGTAGGTTGACATACTTTGCATGTCTGACATACCGTACATGCCAACAAATGCAATATGTACGTACATGTCCAGGGTACTTACATATATCTGTACGCCCGCACGTTATGCTTTTGTGCACCGTCCTAATCCGCACACCGCATAGCTTCCAGAACCTTATTAAATGATTTAAGATAGGTTCATTAAGATTGGATCTCGACGAACGTAAATGGCATCTCGCCCCCGCCAAGCGCAAGACTGAACAGGTACGCTGGTGTGGATTATTTGCTGAGACGAGGCACAATATATCGTCAGATTCGCCGGGAGCTGTAATAAAAAGGGCATGGTGCGTGAAATCATGCTCAGAGCTTATGCAGCGTACGTGGTGTTTCAAACTATTTTCCTGTAATACGCGTATTGCATACAAATCGCTTACATCGGTATTTTTACGGCTCTTGATTTGCAATCATTTTCAGCGCTAACGAATTGTAAGCATGCAAGCAAATGGTTTTAATACTGTAAACCATTTTCGGCGGCGCACCGGCTCGACACAATCCATGCCGCGCGCGTTGTATCGGCCTCACACTGTACCATTTCGGCGTAAAGGTGTTGCAGGCTCTAAATCAAACCATTTTTTCAAAGAGGAAAGAAAGGAGGTGTAAGAGGATATATACATATTTCTTGTGTTCTGTGGTGGTAAGAGAATTGTCGAAGAGAGATTTCAGATGTGTGACGTAAGGTGGAGAGGATTTTATGATGAGCAGAGCTAGAGTTTGCTCTGTTCTTACAGGGGACAGGTCATGATTATGTGATAAAGGGAGATCAGGGTACGAGCAGAGGAGAGAGAAAGAGAGTTTCCACCAAATATGGTGGAGCGGCGACCAGTCAATTCCACCATATTTACAGAAAAGGTGATGCGAAAGGTTCTTCCTCCTCACTGCCGATGCCTGTGCTCCCGTGTTCACTAGGTACAATAAGAGGACAGCCTCCGCGGGGGCCGATGTTTTATAAGCATGAGATACGCTTGAGTAACCAATCATGGTCTCACGGTCGCCTGCGCTCCGCAGGATTCCAAAAGCAACGGCCGACAAGTCTCCGCAGATTCAAATGACGGCCGGCTGGTGCCCGTGGGGATTTAGCAACGCCGGTATTCGTGCCCCGCTTTACTGAAGGCACGCGCCGAGCCCAGTTCGCTTTTATGAGCTGATGAAATCTTGTACTATGGCACTGGGTAGTATTTAAGATTCTTCCGGCAAGATGGAGCAAGCGCGGCAAGATAGGTTTTTGAGGATTTGATAGGTAACTTCTAAGTGCGCACAAAAGTTTTCTGATAAGTTTTGTGCAAAGTGCAGTGTGCCAAGTTTTATAAACTTAAAGCGCTACACAGTGCTAAGCAAGGCAAAGAAAAGTTTTATAGACTTTTGTAAAGGCAAAGTGTATTAAAGCTTTTATGGACATTAAAGAGAGTTTATATTTTTTAGATGCTTTCCTGCAAATCTTTTATAGTGATATACTTCACTGAGTTTCGCGAGTTTATTATTTTATTTTAAAATTATTTGCGTACAGGTACGCATATTGGAGCATAATGGTGATTTGTCCCCATATCGCATAAGTGTCGTAATTGGTGAATATTATATGAAAGATTTTGAATATGTATAATGAACATATGCATGTGCATAATTTTAGTATTGTGGAAATGTGTCAGATGCCGGTTAGTTATATTTGATATAGTGTAAATCGGATATACAAAGATTTGAATTATACTATATGCAGTACCGCCATGCCACGTTTTTCGCCGCTAAGATTTTTAATAAATCCCAAGTCTACACAGAGATTTTTATAGGAGGTTTAGGCAGTACACGCCGCTGATGGTGAGTCCTAGTCGCCAGAGGTACCCGCCAGATTTCTCGTGAGCGGCCGCATACCCGCCGGAAGGGTGGTGTCACCTCGACGGGCTATAATATGTTTTTTCTGTACCGCTTTTACGCGGACATTTAGGTGCCTTAAAATGCGAGGTTTCATTTGAGCCTAGCATAGACGGTTTCGATAGAAAAGAGATGCTATGCAGATTATTCTAATGGGCGTAGCCAGAGCGGTTATCTTGGAGATTTAGAGGTTTTATTTGATTTAAATACCATTTTGCCATTTTGTAGTACCTGACTCTCTCCCCTCGGTTTTACATCTTGAAATATTATCACTTTATAACCATATGAAATTTTTAAATTATGATGGAGCTGGCGATTTGGCAAGAAGGAGCAATATGTTTTAGTGCGGCTATCACCTGTGTGCCCTCGCATCGCGTATTAAGATGAATTTTTGTACCATCCAAAAGATTAAATGGTTAAATTTTTACCCATGGTTGCATTCAACATTAAAGAGATCATATTGATTGTTCAAATCCTGCAGCAATGAATAGTTATGACTTAAAAGTTTAAGAAAAGCTTGCTCATTTACAAATTTTTCTTCTACCTTTCTGGGTCATAAATTTTCTTCCACCCCATTTGGGCAGGTGTCAGCAGGTAAGTTTTTGAAATGTAGAATGCAATTGGCGGGTGAGCTGAACACCTGATCTTACATACAGACATAAAAATTCATCTTCCCACGATGCCGTGAGACATCGTATTGACTCTTTTTTTAAACATGTTACTTATTTCTTGCCAAATCACTTGCTTATCAAGAGTCCTACAAAACCAAGTTTATAGAAAATGTTATGAGCTTTATATGAATATGATAAGCAAATTGATAATAGCTGTTTCAATCTCACAGAAAAAATGATTTAGATAACAAACGTAAAATGATTTATATTTCTGTGTACTATGTTTCTTTAAAATTATTGTAATTTTATTACAATATAATACAACATATTGATGTGCTGGGGTACTTTCTATACCAGATACTTATTTTGTGAAACATACACCTATTAAATCTCTTTATTGAACCCACTAATCTATCGCATCTATAATTTTATCATTTTATTTCATTACTTTTAATGTCTCGTGTCACACAAGGATTATTTTTAACAGCTTTGTATTGATGATATTTTTGAAAAGATACTTATAGTGACACAAAAATTTAAAGATTGTTACTGATGGCTTCAAAAGACTGACAAGATAAATATGAAAATAATTTTAAAAGAAATGACATATGTGCCAAATGACAATATTTATTTTTGTAAGGTACTGCCTGATATCTGTATTGATGCCAAAAATAGATTTTGATTTGTACTATTCTGCATATTATTTTTACTATCAACTTTATTTTTACTTACATATTGTATCTTGTTCATCCCCATACTTATAAATCTTTTATAATCCTCTCATATTTTCATTTACTAATTTTTTTAAATAAAGCTTGATGTACACATTTTTAATAGTTTATTTATATATTTTAAAGATACTATAAATATATGTAATATTATGAGTATTACTTTTAAAAAGATTAATAAGATAATATGAGTAATGACTTGTAAGAGGCCAATATGTAGCCGTACGACAATATACTTACTGCAAATACTTTTATTACAAGATTATTTATCGTACTGTTTTAATTCAAGATAAATTATTTTTTTAAGAATATGTAATTTTTGTGTACGTTTGTAACTCATTCTTTATCTTCATATTATTCATCTAAAATTATTTTCATATTTCCATCCCATTAATATTCTTAAAAGAATCATTATCACTTTCTAATTTTATTTATTATTACTATTACAATATGGTTCGCTTGTTTTAACTTCACGTCAATGCCATCAACTTTAGCATTGTCGTCTGTTTTTAAAATTTTTACGATTTATTGCTGAAATTTCCTAAAAGTTATGAATAGAAAAGTGAAAATATTTTGCTTTTATTCGTAAGTCATTTTCATCAAAATAAGAAAACTTCATTATCGTCAATGCGATATGGCTAATGATACTACTGATTATGGATGATAATATTGTGGCTCGACGGCGTCGATGACTTTTGCAACGCTTATTTTGCGACTTACCGTTTTGATGTAATAGATGAGGGCGATTGGCACTGGTATCTCGTACCGCCGGCGAGATTTGATTTCCTTGCTTTTATTTTTTTGATATTTTATTTTCTATTTCATTATATTAAAATTCAAGATATTCATAAAAAATAGTATTGATACGTACTTTTATAAAATTGATTTATTAAAAATTTCAATTACTACATTATTTATATTGTGCATGTATTGCACAATAAATGTAATATTTTAAGATAATTGAGTACGGGCTTTATAACATTATTCTAACTCACTTTACAACCGCCCTAGATTTTTATATACAACTGTAACTCCTGCAAACCCTACTATGCAACCAAATCCCTGCCTCCTGATAAGAATGAAGCAATGAATCCTTAAATAATCCCAACATGCCACATCCCCACTCACTCACCTCCACATAAAAACAAGAATTCAACATTCACGCTGATAACATTTCATTCAAAGATGTTGCGTGCAGATTCAATATTATATAGTAAAATATTGTTACTTGGTAATTTTTCAAAATATTAGTAAAGATGTAGGTAAGAGGTTATATTGATAGGCAAATTGGCGGAGATATTATTACTTCTACATTTATTTGATTTAATATTTCAAGTTTCATACTTTTGTAATAGTTGATGTAAAATATTACTTTTAATATTTTTATTTTTAAATATTTTTTAGATATAAACATATTTGGTAATATATCTATGACTCATATGTTCCTGTACTGATTTTTTTGTTAATGCAGTCACAGTCACCACTAATTTTAATCTGAATTTAAAAAATTATGTAGTCGCTTCAAGATAAATCTGATAATGACTTTTTAAAAATTGATGAAATCGTTGTTCAAGACAGCGGCATCATCTTAGTTGTTACTTTATGTGAGCCCAACGCATCAGATTGCACACGTTAAATACAACCATTTTGTAATTCCTTTATTGAAAATAGCATTTTAATCCAAACTCAACAAAATCTCGCCAGGTTCCGTAGTTATTTTAGATTAAATTATTTTTTTGTACTACAGTGCCAGTTTTGTATTTGTACCTGCACACGCCTAGTGTGTTTAGTTGTCGCAAGTCGCGGTTCACACGCCAATATCTCTTTACGTTTATGTCTCGGCGATTCACTACACCTTTTTAAAATTCAACGCCGCTGATGACAACATCGCTCATCATTTCAAAAAAATCATTTCAAGCCAAATCTATATGAAATTATAAATATTTATTTTTAAAGATAATGCTTGATATCTAAAATATTTGAAAATATTTTATAACAGCATTTGATAGTGTAATTATATTGTTTTAATACTAACTTATTAAAAATTATTGAAATGAGAATATTTCCAAAATCAATATAGGTGATACTACGATATTCTCATTTGGATTCACTATTATATTATTTATCACTCCTTTAAATAACTCATATTCTTAAAAAATTAGTTTATTATCTCAGACAAATAATTTTGATATTTGATATTAATGATTAAAAATTATTAATTTAAATTATATTGTCATTTTATTTTATATTATTCTTTTTAAATTGTTTTTCATATTTATCCTATTACGGATTTTCCAAATTTCGGTCCGCTGATCATCCGCTCAACCCGCCTAAACACCCGGCAGAGAGAACAGGAGACTGACATTATTGCACCGGGCAGCCCCTTGCATTTTATTTCTACGCACATAAATCCCATAAATCCCGTCCCTATAACAAACATTAGCAATAGCTTATGATTATGAAATTACTTACTAAGTCTATAAACACATTGGCAATAATGTATATATATATTCCACCTTATCCAACTATAGTTCAAGAGTTCATTTACTTATACAGACATATATACAAGGGCTTCAGATATTCTTGGATAACATACATCAAATCTGTTACATCTCAGCTTTTCTTTCACCAGCCAGACGGCTTCATCCTCCGCTCTTTATTTCTAAATATTCTCGAGAGGTATGAAAGCACGCTTAGTGTGTAATCACTTGCGTACATTCTCTTACTTTAGTGCATATGCACAGCCCAGAGATGAAGATATTATTCTATGTACGTATGATCTCATTGAATGTTTCACCATCATCTCGCACCCAGTCCTCACAATAATCTCCCCTCTACTACTCTGCCTGCCTTATATATTTCATATTTTGCTTCAGACAATTTTTCCGATGTATATGAGAGACACTGGGGTTTGTTTCCACGATTGATATTATTATGACTACTTTCCACATGTATATTACTCAAGTCGTTTCTACTTATTGATATTTTTAGTATATATTACTTTACGGATTATTATTATTTTATGATTAAATTTCTTCGAAATTATTTTCTAGATTCTTCATTTATGCATCATCTCCCATTCCTTCTCAGGATGTCCCAAAGCGCATAAGAACGGTTGACGTTGATTTATTTCATTTTATAACATATGTAATACAGCAACATGCATATATTCAGATATAACTGCAATCACATTAATCATGTGCCATACAATTTACTTCATCACATCGCACTAGTTCATGTGGTTAATGATCAACATTTTGTTACTCTACTTTAACATTTGACCGGATCAGATAGACTGACAGTACTTATTTTTGGCCAGAATATATTCTCTTAATAGTGAAATCTCGCCATTACTCGCAGGGATCATTACTGTCTTACTCATCGTAATCCCACTCACCGCCATTCCCGACCTTTCCTCACATCATAGCATACATTAACACATGACTCACAATACAAACCCAACTCCAGTCCACATTATCACGGCTTTCAAGATTATTTTTTGATTCACACTCAATAACCCGTCCCAGCCTGATTTGTTCACGTCGCCTGGTGGCCTCGCGTCATCGTAACATTCTATGTAATATTTTGGCCAGGTAAAATTTATGTAGAGAGACTTACTTTATTTGAGGAATCTTCATCCATCTATGCGGCTTCTTTAGGAGTAAAGCTTTCTTTTTTGTCCCGAAGACGCCACTGGCTTATCATGCGATATGCTTAGAGAGAAGTCCTGCATCTCTCTAAACACCATTTCCAGCCTGACGCCTCGGCTTCATACGCCTTTATTTATCAGATTTACCACCACAAAGTACAGCCCACTAAACAAATTTTGGCAAAACATCATTGAGGTCTGAGTTTTCCCAAGATATCATCGTTCTTCTGCTGATTTCTTCTGTTATTTTCATTGCTCTGTCATCATGGAAAATATGAGTACAGCAAGACGCGCTTATCAACACCATAAGGTCTCAACCATGTTTCACAAATTCACTCACCCCATCATGAAATTTTCACAGCGTTAGGATTTCATGATTGGTTCCAACGTAATCCGTTTGTCATCCAAGATTCAGAGAAGGGTTTTTGAACAACTGGGTCATAAATTTAATCGAAACACATTTTTCATTCCTTCCCAAACAATCCCTGTTCCCGCATCCTCCTTTGCAAATTTCTCGTCCCAGATCCAGATTACTATAATTACTATATGCATATGCACGCAAGCACTCTACTACGCATGTAAACAGCTGATTCAATCTTAAACGACTA